>CM042563.1:4983483-5050983 GCA_023630585.1 Cranoglanis bouderius
CTATATCTGACAAGTGTAGGTGGTTTAACGAAGTGCCCTAATACTATACAAATGAGGCATAAAAGAATTGTCTCTATTTCTATCTCCCACTTTCTCTCTGTTTCTGTTCCTCTTTCTCTCTTCCTCTTTTCTTTTTCCTTTTTTCTTTCACTATTTGTCTTTCCATCTCTTCTCTCCCCATCCTAATTTTCTTTCTTTCTTTCTTTCTTTCTTTCTTTCTTCTCCTCTCTGTATCTTTACCTATATACTCCCCGTCTTCATGTTTCTTTCTTTCCTTTTTTGAAACAGAATTTATTTGGTTTTCTTTTTTTCTTTTTTTTTTTTTGCTTATTATTGCTTGTGTTACAATGTAGGTATCAGTGTGTTTTTTGATGATATTGGTTTGATCCAATAAAGGGTCTTTCTTTCTTTCTTGTTTTGTCTTTCCCAGCCCTTTTCTCCCCATCTTCCTTTTTCTTTCTTTCTTTCTTTTTTGTCTCTCTCTTTCTCTTTCCTCTTCTCTTTCTCTTATCCCTTTTTCCTTGATTTTTTCTTTCTTTCACTGTTTGTCTTTCTCTTTCTTGTCTCCCCATCTTCCTTTTTCTTTCTTTCTTTTCCTGTATGTCAGTATCTGACGCTTTTCCCCCTTCTCTTTCCCATGTTTCTTCTATTTTCTTTTATCTATTTTTCCTTGTTTTTTTCTTCTTCTTTCTTTCAATGTTTGTCTTTCCCTCTAAGCTAGACACTGGTTCAGGCTATTTCAGGTGGTTGCAACGGGGGGGGGGAGGTTTGGGGGGCGATAGGGCAAAAATCTAATTTTGAACATGCCCTTTATTTTTCTTTTATTGAATTTTGTGCCCATCAGACCATGTACAAAGGATTCAGGCTGCATTAACAACAAAATAACAAACATCACAGAGAATAATAGAAACATAGTTCCATCCATCCCTGTCTTCCTTATTAAACCAAAACCATGAGAAAGCAGGTACCATAAATACATATTATGTGCTTCCTTCCATAAGGAAAGGAAGGAAGTGTTTCAGAAAGTGTTAGGAAGGAAAGATCTTTTTTCCAAGTTGTTTCAATCTTCCATAATTTGATTTTATGATCATTTGTAGCAGTTGTTTCAACTTTAATATTTTTCTCATTTTAATAAACTGCATTATAAGGTTTGTTTGTTTTTTATTTTAGACCTGTATGATTGCGTATTGTAATTTACATGCATATTTTCTATTATTATCTCATTTTCTATTCATTTCTATTACTTTGTTTTTTTGTTTTTTTTAACTATGTACTGTACAGACACAGTTTGTTTTCCCTGCATTATAATACACAAGTGAAATACAATGAGATGAAAGGAAAGGCTGAGTATTGTTGTTGGGTTTTTTTTTTTTTCCCCTCTACCTTGCAGTGTTATCTCAATTTGATTTAATTTACTCCATCCTGGTTGCATCCCTAATCACCATCACATCCTGTTTCAGTGTCCCAATTGAATGTACTTTGTGAAACCTGTCATCACCTCTGGCTGGTAAAATCCGATTAGCTAATGTTCGATTTGATTTACACATCTGACCCTGCAGCATATCTTCCTATATGGTGTGTTGTTTTATTTATTTTTTATTTTTTTACTCGCTCGAAAATAGCGAGTAAGAAGACACCGGCCTAAACGCTTCACAAGGAGCTGAGACGAGAGAGAAGCAGCATCCAAAGCAAATTATCCTCCGTTGCTCTTAATTGGGGTACTATCTGAGCTACCATTTGTGAATTCATATCAAACTGAAGGGAAACGGTGCAAGACATGCATTCAATTCAGTTGTATTTGTATAGTGTTTTTAACAACAGTCATGGAAAAAGTACAAAACACACTGACTTGAGTAAAAGTACCACTACTATACTAGTAATTCACTTGAGTAAAACCAAGTAATGATCAAGAAAATTACTTAAGTAAGAGTAAATAAGTCATCTGGTGAAAAACTATCTGAGTAATGACTTTACAAATTGCTTTGTTTGTTTGTTTGTTTGTTTGTTTTTACGTCTACAATCGACACAACTAATTCGAAAATGTTTCTTATCTGCAGAGTGCATTTTTCAACAATTATGCTAACTAACCAAGTGAGCTGTGCTTGACATGAACACTGCCTCCATTAACCAATAGTATGAAAAGATTAGCGAAGATTAGGTACAAATCTACAGCATCCAGGTGAAATTTTCCACTGAGACTTGTGAACTGATGTAAAGGAAAAACATGCATCTCAGATTTTTTCAAATTTACAATTCTTGCAAGTAAGCATTTAAATATTAAGGTTCTTGCAATAAAAATGTTGTCTTCCTCTCTCTAAAGTTTGATGGGAGGAGAAAAGAGATTGAAGAGTTGAAGAAGAAGAAGAGTTGATAGTTGCACTTAAGGATTAGAGTTCATGTTAATCATTGATCGGAGGTCCTCCTTTCTGGCATCAGTGAGCTTTTGAGTGTGTGTATGTGTGAGTGAGAGAGAGAGAGAGAGAGAGAGAGAGAGAGAGAGAGAGAGTGAGTCATAGGGTAGTCTAGGCAGGTAAAGAAATCAGATGTCTCCTTCTCGTCTACAGTACAGGTCTTTTTCTTCTCCTCCAGGATGAGTCCAGGTTCTGGTTCTGACCCGGTATCATTCGCTTCTGCGTTTTTTTAAAGATGACCCGTGTCCTCTTTCTGTCCTTCCTCCTCGTGACAACAGGAGTCTGGGACGCAGCGGAGTGTTCATCAGGTGACGGAAAGAGCTTATGGTACGAATCACTGAACCAAAGTGAGTTCTTGTCTGGAACATTCCCTAAGGGTTTCCTCTGGGGCGTTGGAACTGCAGCATTCCCAACTGAGGGATCATGGGATCGGGATGGGAAAGGACTATCTATCTGGGACGACTTTACTCACCGCACTGTTGGAACAGGGAACAACATGAGCACCTTGACAGCGGACACAGCCAGCGGCAGTTACGCGCTCTGGGAAAAGGACATTGAGTCACTTCGGTACCTTGGAGTCAAATTTTACTCTTTCTCGATATCATGGCCACGTATTTTCCCAGACGGTGATGCCACAGGACAACCAAATCTTGCTGCGGTGGATCATTACCGGCGCCTGATTGGCCGGTTAAAAGCACTTGATTTGGAGCCTGTAGTGACACTGTTTCACTGGGACTTGCCCCAAATCCTTCAGGAGGAATTGGGAGGCTGGAGGAACGCGGAATTGGTGCAGATTTTCGCCGACTATGCTGCATTTTGTTTTAAAACATTTGGCCAAGATGTGCGATACTGGATCACTATACACAACCCACTCCTGATGGCATTTCTGGGCTACGGGACGGGGATTCATGCGCCAGGGGTGTCCGGCGACCCCGCTGACCCTTTCATCGTCGCACACAACCTCATCAGGGTGAGCACAAGGTCGAGAGGTCAAAGGGGAATCAAGGGGGAGGGGGTGTTCATTTTTTTTCTCAGTTAGATGTTTTGGAGAGAATAATAGCAGTTTATAAGCGTAGCTTTGAGGATAGAACTGAACAATGAATAGAACTTTACTTCAGTATAGACCGAGTCGCCATGTGTTTGTCTTGAAATATTTTACAGCCAAAGGACAAGTAGTCATACCTGCTAATTATGCTGATAGAAACACATTTGAGCAAGAACTCTACTAAGGATGAATTTCCTTCTCAGACTCTCTATGTCTGAGCATTGAGGAGGAATCTACTGCAGACTGCAGAAAGATTAATAATTAATCACACTGTCACATTGTCATGTCACTTTTTATACTACAACACAGTTGAATTGTTGAACATGGTTGCTCAGAAGGTGTTGGTTAATCTTCTATAACTGCAGCTCTGACAGGAGTTCCAGCTGTAAAGCAACTTACACAGGGACTTGTATGGTGGACGCTCCATGTAACCAGATTTTTTTTTTTTTTTTTTTTTAAATCGCTCATTGGTATCATTGATATGGTGACGTTTTCTGTGGAAACTGTGGAAAAATAAGTTTTCCGACATGAGAAAGTCTTCAGGACAGAGGAGTTGGTGTGTGAGTGAACAACTCTATATATGTAGATGCTATAATGTAAGAGAAAACAAGAACTAACTTGTTTCACAACATGATTGGCTACATGATGCTATACTATTACTATAAACAGCCAAACATGCAGCCAATCATGCGCGTCAGTGAACTCGTGTATGCGGAAGAGGGCAGATAGTGCTTTCCTCCACATGTGTTTCGCGGCCCTATGATGCAGCTTGTGCAACAGTTTGAAAAGATGTGGTTTTGGCTTCATGTGTCTGGGTGGAAGCAAGAGTTCACCCTCCCTGGTTTCTTAGATGTGGTATGGTAAGAGAATGCTGGCTGGTTGGTGGGAACTGACAGGTGACCAAATTAGGGAGAAAATGGAGTTAGAAATGGTCAACATGTCATTGTTTACTGAACAAAATATCTCTAATGGCTTGAATGAAGAGATGGATTTTGCATGATTTCTTTGACGTTTTTTCAGGGTGTAGTTTTTGTATTTTGTGGTGTGGTTTTCGTCACTCTGTGGTGTAGGTTTGCGTTTTTGTGATGTATTTATATTTACTTGAACTGAGGTCTGTAACTTCAGGAGTTCTTGATCCTCTTGATCAAGCTCAGCTGTTCTCAATCTCCAGTTATGTGTCGAAAAAAGGGTCGAACTGTTGTTTGTTAGGTGAGCACTGAAGAAAGTTATGGGCTGAAACATTTGCTCACTGGTCTGTTTTATTCTCTGATCTTTGCACATTTTACTCTATGCAAGTTTAAACCAATAAATATATCTTTTGATAAGACCTCAGTGGTCTGGTTTCATTCAGTGTGACAGCCTCTGCCTTGGATTTTGAATTGCTAGTGTTGGCAAATTGCTGTGGTACAAGAGGAATAAAACACTTCATGACATTATGGTATAGGAAAATAATCAGCTTCAGGGCATCACACCATCCCATTGTGAATTATTTTCAATAATTCCTACAATAGCACATCCTGTTGTGTTTCATTCTTTACACCACTTATAAATAACCCCTTTTTTAAGTTCAGCCAGATAAAAGTTCAAGCAAATATAGTCAACCAAGATATGTTGGAGTCTAAAAATGTTTCTTTAGTAGGGTAAGCTTATAGCTGCCAGTTTGGATTTTAGAAGTGATTCAAATGATAAAAATTCTATGAAATTTTAATTTTTTTATTTATTTTTTTTTTTGTTTACATTTTCAAGCCAGTTTGGATCAGACATGTACTTTGCCCTGGATGAAAAATAAGTGTATACATTTTCATTTCACAGGCTCATGCTACAGCTTGGCACGTTTACGACAAGCACTTCCGTCCCCATCAGCATGGCAAAATTTCCATCACACTCGGCTCCTACTGGGTAGAGCCTTTCAAAGCCCAGGCTACACCAGCGAATGTGGAGCTGTGTCAGAAGTCTGTGGAGGCCGTGATTGGCTGGTTTGCAGAACCTATTCATGGAGATGGGGACTATCCATGGTCTCTACGTTCCTCTTACCTCGGCCTGGTCCCAAATTTTACACCAGAGGAAAAGCTTTGGGTGCGTGGCACCGCTGACTTCTTCTCGCTAGCGTTTGGACCTGATTCAGTACGCGCGGGAAGAATTTTGGCTCGTTTTGGCCAGACAGGGGCACTGAACCTTAGAAAAATTCTGGGCTGGGTCCAGAAAGAGTATGAGGACCCTCCAGTGCTGGTGGCGGAGAGCAGCTGGTTCTCTGACGCCTCTGTGGGAGTGGAAGACACGGTGGCCATTTACCTCATGAAGAGATTTATTAACCAGGTGCTTCAAGGTTAGAGGAGTGGGTGAATATCATGAGTCACAGTGAAAATAATAATAGCAGCTATTTGTATAGTGAATTTCCGCACTCAGGCGCAATAATAGACACAAAGAAGGACATGAAAAGCATTCAAAGCAGTGTATATATTTTCATCTTTGGATTCACCTAGTTTTAATATGCAATTTGCTAGAATTCTAATGGTTATCAAGTTTACCACTACATGCGGTAAATTAGCACTATAATTGAAAACTGTGTACACTCTATGTTTTTTTGCCCAAAAAACCCAACAACATTACAATCATGTTTGCTTGTGTTAAGCTACTTACAGAGTGAATTACAAACTTTCAACTTCAAACAATGACATACATTTAATGATTTATGCAAGTGTTATCCATTTAGGATACTGTGTATGTTTGTGCTTTAGCGATGGTCGTGGACCAGGTGAAGGTCTTTGGCTACACAGCCTGGTCTCTGGTGGATGGCTTTGAGTGGAATAGTGGCTACAGCATAAGAAGAGGACTATTCTACATCGACTTCAGCCAGCCTGAACGCACCAGAGTCCCAAAATCAACAGCGCAGTATTACAGGCAGATCATCAAGGACAACGGCTTTCTTAATGATGAAACAGAGCGAGACATTGACGGTCATTTTCCCTGCAATTTCCAGTTTGGAGTAGCAGACTTTATCCTGCAGGTGAGGGAAAATGGAAAAAAGAGGACACTATTTTCCAGCATATAAGCCACATTTCTTTTTGCTGCCACATATTGTACAATAATTGTATTGTGGCCAATTCATAGGGTTTTTACAGTAGGCCTGAACTCAAGGACGTAACCACGTCTTGAACATTGGGGGTACCAAACCATTTGCTGGGTCACAAATGTAATGGTCCTACTGGGTTCTCTATGCAATAAATGCCCAAATTTTTATATATGCATTTTATATATATATATATATATATATATATATATATATATATATATATATATATATATATATATATATATATATATATATATATATATATAAAATGCATATATAAAAATTTGGGCATTATGCATATTTATGCAATGCAAGACCTTTACATTTAGGGCCAAATTACAATAGAATCGTTTATTACAATAGAAAAATGTTAGATTCATTCATAGATGGCTAGCTAGCAAGACAAAATTTATTTACTCACCCTCAAGTTGTTCCAAACCTTGCTTGACATTAATGAGTGCTGCTAGACCTCACGGGTGACCTAATGGGTGGTACGGCTCCTAATGGGTGGTAGAGCTCCAAATAGGAGTAAAGATACAAACTGGAGGTACAGTTCCAATCAGGTGATACAGCTCCTATTGGGTGGAACAGCTCCTAATGGGTGGTACACATTCAATCTGGTGGTACAGCTCACAATGGTTGGTACAGCTCCAAATGGGTGGTATAGCTCCTAATAGTGGTACACATTCTAATTGGTGGTACAGCTCTAAATTGGTGGTACAGCTCCTAATGTATATTAAAGCATTTAAATTATAGAGTTTCAAATGGGCAGGGCTAGCTCCAAATGGGCTGTCATATCAACATGTGATATCAGATCTTGGTAGCCGATGGATTAAGGCAACACTATGAGAACTGAACTAGACTCCATATTTCCTAAATACTCCATATTTCCATATTTCCTAAATAGGTAGATAATTGACCTCCGGAAAATATTGGAACTCATATTGTTGCCTCTATTAGTACCTTTCCCACATTCAGTGATGCTTTTTTTATCTCTAATTTCACAGGTCCATCTACAGCCGTTTTCACCTCAGTTTACTGATCCTGTGCTGTATCGATGGAACTTCAGCGGCGATGGCTCCCTTCATCCTGTCTCAGGAGTAACTCTTCGCACCCGTGGCTCCCAGTGCACCGACTTCCTCGCTATTCAACATCACATCCGCCTCCTAGAAGTCACAGGGTCATCGCATTACAGATTTGCCCTGGATTGGCCCCGGCTTTTCCCCAACGGAGACATCCTGTCTGCGGATGAAGTAACAGTGCGATATTACCACTGCATGCTAACTGAGCTCCAGAAGAAGGGTATCAGTGTAGCTGTTACACTGTACCACCCCAGCCTCAGGTCACCTACACTGGGCTTACCAAGGTTGCTGCATGCCCTAGGTGGATGGATGAATACAAATACGAGTGACGCCTTTGTTGAATATGCCACATACTGCTTTCAAAAGTTTGGGCCACTTGTGGATGTCTGGATCACTGTTAATGAACCAAATCGTCTAACAGAAGCGTATAATGTGAGTGCAGAAGAAAGAGATTTGGTAGTGCGTAACGTGTTGATGGCACATGCTCGTGCATGGAATATCTACCACACACGTTTCCGTCAACACCAGGGGGCGACGGTAAGTTTTGCACTCCATGCTGATTGGGTGGAACCAGCCAATCCCTTTGTAGACTCTCACGCCAGTGCTGTCCAACACTTCCTGTTCTTTGAACTTGGACGTTTCCTTGATCCTATTCTACAGGACAAAGACTACACTGATACAAATATCTGCCATGACTGCTTCCCTATGCCACATTTTTCTGAGGATGAGAGGTCTGAGCTTAAAGGGGCCCTAGATTTTATTGCACTCAATCACTTCACAACTCGTCTGGTTTACCCAAAATTCAGACGAGACCTCGAACCTATTTCATCTGTCCGTGATTATGGCCACTCCTTCATGAAGGATCCAACATGGGCGTCCTCTAACAAGGGCCAAGCTCTTGTGCCCTGGGGGCTCCGCAGAGTCCTGAGGTGGGTGAAGAATCGCTATGGTAACAGTCATCCTGTCGTTATCACAGCCACGGGGATTGATGACCAGGCATCCCATAATGACCACCTGAGGCAGCGATACATAAAGAGCTACATGCAGGAAGCACTGAAGGGTAAGACAGAGATGCATGTTTAATATAACACCAAGTTTCATACAACTTCTTTTTTCTTTTCACGCAACCTTTCCCCAAACTGTAGCCGTAGCAAATCCCCCGGAATGACCATGCTTCCTCTTATGCTTCCTCTGACACCGGATTTTTTTGAACAACAACTTGACGGGAGACACAGGAAATCTGTCCCACCAAGAAAGCATAGCTAATTAATTACATAGCTACATAGCTAATGTGGCAAGATTTGAAATCACAATCTCTTGATAATAGATTAATATTTAAAAAGTTGCAACAGCAAGGGCTAGAGGTACTCTTAGAAATGGCATCAATATTTTATTTCTGAAATACATATACTATTTGTGAATACACTGCACAAATGTAAATGTAAAAGTTTAACCCCAAACATTAGCTAGCTAACATCATTCTTGGACGTTATGAAGCTATCTATGGTCAAATTATTAAGAGGTTCCACTTTATGGCAGAACATTTGTATATATTTGATTTTTGTGTCAGTGCAGTCTGTTACAATGTCGCTGTTTGTAATCAAATGTGGCTCAAATGTGTTGTGAGAAAAACTCTTGTTTTGCCACTACTGGCCACAACCTCTCCCTCATACAATCAAAGGGCAAAGGTTACAGAACACAGCTTTGCTGAAGCATTTCCTCACACTAATGCTTCTTATCAGCTGACCTCGCTCTTACAGCCAGAGTTTATAGAGGACCTTTGAGATCATTACCACGTTATGCAGTTGTGAGTGTGTTTGTGTGTGAGAGGGCATGTTTTAGAGAGGGCATGTTTTCAAAAATGCTAAACGAAAATGATTTAAAGAAAAAAGAGTGAAGAATTTACTTTAGTTAATGAAGTTAGGTATAGGGATAGGGTTAGGCATAGCATTATTTATCTAAAGTCAAGTCAATGAAAGGTCCTTACAAAGATGATAAAACCAACGTGTGTGTGTGTGTGTGTGTGTGTGTGTGTGTGTGTGTGTGTGTGTGTGTGTGTGTGTGTGTGTGTGAGAGTGAGTGATACAATGGCGTGATATGTATTGAACTTTCAATCTGATGTCCTTATGTTTACCAATGTATCTGCGCTATGGAATTTTTATTGTGACATACTGGAGTATATGCAGCACAAGTGCACGATGCACTCTTCTTCAAAAAATCTCTCCTAATATAGCCCTTAAGAAAACCTCATATGAAATGGTTCCATACAACAAATTATTCATTCGTCTTCAGTAAGTGCTGGTCAGGGTTGTGGTGGATCCAGAGACTTGGGAACACTGGGTGTGAGGCGGGAATACACCCTTAATGGGACGCTACCTGCATTCGATTACATCACCCAAGGCTTCTCTTCTTTCTATCACCAGGTTTTGTTGTGTGCCCCTCTCTCAGCATGTGCCCACTTCTATAAATTGTTATAAGTTTACTTTCCTCAGTGGGTTTAATGGTTATATCATGTGACAAGTTGGTGGTTTGTTTTAAAGGGAAACTCCACCCAGAAACACTTTAAATATGTCTAAATTGAAATATTAGTGCTGTATTTTCCACATTCCCGTGAGAAGTCAGCAGTTGTCTGCCGTCCCGACATCACGGGGAAACGTTGCTAGCACAGTTACAATGGAGTTCAGTAGGAGAAAACATTTGGTGCGCACAGAAGAGGTAATATAATAACCAGGGTTGCCAGGTTTCAGTAAATATTTCCAGCCCAACTACATCTCAGAATCCACAAATAAGACTTGAAACTATCCCCAAAAAATTGGGTATTGATTGAGATCGTCCTAATCTTTGCAATATATCTTACAACAGAACTAGATCTGGATATCACAGACACACTGTCTGCACTTATACTTTGCCTTTGCAGACTTACTTCTGAATATTTGCTATAGAACAACAACTTGGCAGCTGCAGAGTATTTTTAAACTAACCCGAGTTGGCGTAAAAGACGTTATCCTGGCAACCCTATCATTTACAGTCCTTTCTGCTACTCCTCCACCGAGCATGGACCAGCGTGATTCCTGCCTCAGTGGGCCGCTATTAGTGCTTGTAACAGTTCTAATTTTTGACCCCTAAATGGGGCAGTGACTACACTGATACCACAACATCTAGAAAGGTGAGCAAATTAATGGAGCATGGGCTTATATCTGTCAAATAGCAACATTAAAAAAAACTGTTGGTCACTCAAAAGAGCTCATTAGTATTTCAATAGAGTTTAAAATGTATGAATTTGTGAATGAGGACTTTATGAAGTTGAACATTTGTTGAACGGCTGATGGACGAGCCACCACTGAATGTTGGACAAATAATATGGACAACTAATTGGCTAACACTCTCTCTCTCTCTCTCTCTCTCTCTCTTTGTAGCTCGTGAGCTTGATGGAGTTGATGTGCGCGGTTTTTATGTCTGGAAGCTACAAGACCATCATGCTCCAGATTTCGGATTCTTCCTCTCCTCCCACCATCGCTCCCGACCCAAAGCCTCCGTCTCCACTTACCGCCAGCTCATTTCTCAGCGTGGCTTTCCCTCCATCTCCGACTCTGCTACCTCGCCTTGCGAGTCAAGCGTGAGCCGAGCGGAGTGTTGGGTCTGTGAGAACAAACCACTGCTCTGCTTTGGCGCTTGTGTCACGATCAGTGTGTCTATGCTGGCCGGCATCATGGTTACTGGCATGATGAGGAGGAGCAAGAGGAAGAGGAGGATGAAGATGAGGAAGAGGAAGATGAGCCAAGCCATGAGAAGGGTGGTGTATGGAAACTGAAGACCTTTCTCTGTTGGTCACTATTTAGCAAGAAGAAGTTCACACCTTCTTCCCTGTCACTCACAGATGGAGTTTATCAAAAAAGAAAAAAATAATAATAATAAAAAATGAAACTGCCATCATTTAGCTTAAATGTAACTAATCAGCCAAGTTTGGGGTCTGAGCCAGTGATAATACAGTGTCATCTAGAAGAGGATGGGTTCCATTTGGTGTCTGGTTCCTCTCAAGGTTTCTTTCTTCTTCATGTTGTCTCAGGGAGTTTTTCCTTGCCACTGTCACCTCTGGCTTGTGCATTAGACATCCTGATTTATGTAAAGCTGCTTTGTGAAAATGTCTATTCTTTAAAACACTATATAAATAAAGTTTAATTGAATTGAACTGTACAAAATTGAAGAGGGGAAAATTTCACAGACCAAGCATGCCTTAGCTGACTGAGTACAATAAGTGTAAATTGTGTAAATTTCATTCATCGAACTGTTTCATGAGTTAAAATCTTGTATCTTTCCTGCATTCATTGTCACCAGAATTACTCAAAAACAGATTTACTAATGGTTTAATGCTGAATTAAAAAAAAAAAATCTCTGTTTGGTAGTTGTATCTCAGAGGTTCTGTCTTAGTGACTTGTGACTTGAATGCACAACATTCTGTTGGGCCTCTCTGGCCGAAAGCTTCAGTTAATGTCAAAGATATAGTGGGGGAAAAAAGTATTTGATCCCCTGCTGATTTTGTACGTTTGCCCACTGACAAAGAAATGATCAGTCTATGATTTTAATGGTAGGTGTATTTTAACAGTGAGAGACAGAATAACAACAAAAAAATCCAGAAAAAAATGCATTTCAAAAAAGTTATAAATTGATTTGCATTTTAATGAGGGAAATAAGTATTTGACCCCTTCGACTTAGTACTTGGTGGCAAAACCCTTGTTGGCAATCACAGAAGTCAGACGTTTCTTGTAGTTGGCCACCAGGTTTGCACACATCTCAGGAGGGATTTTGTCCCACTCCTCTTTGCAGATCCTCTCCAAGTCATTAAGGTCATTTTCAATGCCCTGGCTGAGGGAAGGAGGTTCTCACCCAAGATTTGACGGTACATGGCCCCGTCCATCGTCCCTTTGATGCGGTGCAGTTGTCCTGTCCCCTTAGCAGAAAAACACCCCCAAAGCATAATGTTCCCACCTCCATTTTTGACGGTGGGGATGGTGTTGTGACTTGGGGTCATAGGCAGCATTCCTCCTCCTCCAAACACGGCGAGTTGAGTTGATGTCAAAGAGATCTGACCACACCTGACCACAACACTTTCACCCAGTTCTCCTCTGAATCATTCGGGCAAACTTCAGATGGGCCTGTACATGTGCTTTCTTGAGCAGGGGGACCTTGCGGGCGCTGCAGGATTTCAGTCCTTCACGGCATAGTGTGTTACCAATTGTTTTCTTGGTGACTATGGTCCCAGCTGCCTTGAGATCATTAACAAGATCCTCCCATGTAGTTCTGGGCCGATTCCTCACCGTTCTCATGATCATTGAAACTCCACGAGGTGAGATCTTGCATGGAGCCCCAGACCGAGGGAGACTGACAGATTCTTCCATTTGCGAATAATCGCACCAACTGTTGTCACCTTCTCACCAAGCTGCTTGGAGATGGTCTTGTAGCCCATTCCAGCCTTGTGTAGGTCTACGATCTTGTCCCTGACATCCTTGGACAGCTGTTTGGTCTTGGCCATGGTGGAGAGTTTGGAATCTGATTGATTAGTTGCTTCTGTGGACAGGTGTCTTTTTATAGGTAACAAACTGAGATTTGGAGCACTCCCTTTAAGAGAGTGCTCCTAATCTGAGCTCATTACCTGTGTAAAAGACACCTGGGAGCCAGAAATCTTGCTGATTAATAGGGGATCAAATACTTATTTCCCTCATTAAAATACAAATCAATTTATAACTTTTTTGAAATGCATTTTTCTGGATTTTTTTGTTGTTATTCTGTCTCTCACTGTTAAAATACACCTACCATTAAAATTATAGACTGATCATTTCTTTGTCAGTGGGCAAACGTACAAAATCAGCAGGGGATCAAATACTTTCCCCCCCACTGTAAATAATGCACCTGACATTTCCACATTCTGCATTTGCTTATATTATATTATTTGGTTATTGCTGTCCTCATAAGTGATAAGAGCATGGCTAGCAAAACCTCAAAAGATTTTTAGATGTATGTAAAAAAATAAATAAATAAATAAAAAATAAATAAATAAATCCACCAGCACATTTGATTTGTTAATATGTGAGTGCTGAGGCGCTGAACTGTATATATACTGTATAAATGTATATGTTGCGATTAAATAACTTTAAAAAAAAAAAAAAAAAAAAACTTTGTGAGTGTCCGTGCATTTGAGGAAAGTGATCTTGGAACATATTAACTAAAACAAAATCATTAGTGATTACAAAATTGTGATTACAATCTAACTCAGGAAGCTTACAAAAAAATCACACATCTCAGTGGGTTTTATAGATTCTTAAGCACTGACATTATGCAGTTGCCAAAATGGATAAAATGGAAGAAACTTTAACTTGACTGTAGTTGAGAAAGTAGATTTAAAGTTGAAGATGCTCTTGGAAGAGTTGTTCATTTCCCAAGAGTAGTGGAGTATGAAACAATATCCTGTGAAAGATGCATATTAAATATTAAAAGACTGTATTAATATTTTAATGCTTTAATATAATACACATACTATTTACAATAATAATGAAAACATTGCTGCTATGGAATAACACATATGGAATTATACAATGACCAAGATATATTAAATATAAATATTAATAAATAGAAACATAATAAATTCACACTCTCAGTATAGTCTCCACCAGCGTCATGAGGGAACTTCACCCAGGACGCTTTCCTTAAACTTCCCAAATAGGAAACATCTTCAATGCTTTTCATAAATTCTAAATAAAAATCACTTGTTTGGGGAATATCAGTAAATAATGGCAAATTCTGTGTAATATAGAAGTGCTGTTATAGGACTTGTGGTAACCTGACCACACTTCGAGAAGTGTTTTATACCTTACATACTGTAAATGCATTCTTATGGCACCCCTTGGTGGGCCTAAGTGACTGCTACACCTACCTCTACATTTATAATCTAATCTGCTTATGGAAAACAACATTACTGAATTACATCATTTGGGAAAATAACAGCTGGTTAATTCAGCAAGTTTTGTGTCTTGTTATTAGGCCATTTAAATATTTTAAAACTTGGTCCGTCGTCAACTGTACGGAGTTTGTAAGCGATCTTCTCTGTTTTGATGATGAATTGGACAGCCGTTATCTGAATACAGACTGAACTAATTGATAAATAGTATCGCTGTGTCATGTAACTATCCAAAAACCTGATTAAATCATGATAAAAACATAAATCATGATAAAAACACACTTGGCTCCCTGCTGGAAAAAAACAAACAAACAACAGAAACAATCACAGAAATTCTAATGGTTTCCATTACAAATATCATTACAAACCATCGGTTAACCATTATAACCATTACCGTTATCATTATTGGTCCTTAATGCCACTAATAGAAGACAAAAAGTTACCAGTAGAGTTTACATTACCGCTACAGATTCCATTAAAACCAATACAATTCCCATTCTAACCATTAAAACCATTACAAATTCTATGAGGGTTTCTATTGTTGTCTTTTTCAGCAGGGCTAACAAGGTTTAAGACCTTAGACCTGACGTAAATGACCAAAATAAAAACATTTACATATCATTTTAGTAAAATGTACTGTATATATACTTTTTTAAATTTTAAATAGAGATGTCAGCGTATATTACTGGCACCTTTTGGTTGTTTTCCATAATTCCTCCACAGCGACATTTCCATAAGAGGAATGTTGTTGTGGCCTCCATGACATGAAATAACATACACTGGCACTCATACAAGAAACAGAGCTCCCGCACCCCTACAATCCCAATTTAAACCCTGAATCCTGTTACGGTTTTATTCATATTTTATCGTGAAACCGGTTTCAGTCTCGATTCACACCGAAACGGAGCTGTAGCATGAGAGGTGAGGAGGGGGCTGTGAGTATTAGCGATTCATATCCGAGGCCATACACACATACACACACACACACACACACACACACACATACATACATACACATACACACATACACACACACACTCACACACAGCAGCATGGCTAACATTGCGGTGCAGAGGATAAAACGGGAATTTAAAGAAGTCCTTAAAAGCGAAGAGGTCAGTTCACACATTTGCACCTCCTTCATTTTGCCGTTTATTATTTCCTTTGGCTGAGGAAATATGCTAAGCTAACAAATAACTTCCTCGTACCCTACTGTACTGCATTAGCTTTGTGCTAATGCTTAGGTTAACCTCTAGCTAGCATTTGTACAATGAAAATACATTGCTTTCGTCTCTGTATTGACGGGAAATAGTTCTTTATTTATTTTATTTCTTTCAAACAATGCGGCCCGACGTTGCCAAGTTTATATTGTTGCTGATTTTGCTTCAGGTTTACTGCAAGCTAAGCTAAGCTGTTCAAAAGCTAATGCATAAGGAAGCAAGCAGGCCGACATGAGTCTAAACTGACCTGATTTATTTATTTTTTTTACGGTTTTAGTGAATTAATTATCAAGTGTATGTTGAAGAAAACAAGTCATATTCTCATTTATAGGCGCGTTAATGTACAATAACTTTACCTAAGCTAAACTAGTGCTTATTAAAGTCAGTGCTAGTCACCTGGTGAATGATATGAACTAAATCCCTGCTCAGGTGCACTAGATAGGGGAAGAAATATTTACTACTACACCAAGGGTTCAGAAATTAGGCATTATTAAATGTGTACAATAATTCATTCATTCGTTCATCTTCAGTAAGTGTTTTATCAGGCAGTGTCTTGGTGGATTCTGAGCGTAAAGTGGGAATACTGGGTGTAGAGTGGGAATACTGGGTGTAGAGTGGGAATACTGAGCGTAAAGTGGGAATACGGGGTGTAAAGTGGGAATACTGGGTGTAAATTGGGAATACTGGGTGTAGAGTGGGAATACACCTCGGACTGGATTCCAGTCTATCCATCGCAAGACACCATGCACACTAAAGGTGTAAACGCAGTGACACTATTTGTTTAGTGTTCCAAATATCTGTATCAGTATTTGGAATGAAACCAAAAGTGGGTGTGGCCTAAACCAGAAAGTTTTTCAAAAATCCAACCGGGCCGACACGGTGGTATTGTTGCCGCCTCACAGCGCCAGGGACCCTGGTTACTTTGTGGAGTTTTGCATGTTCTCATGTCCTCAGGTTTCCTAAAGGTTCTCTGGTGGACTGGTGACCCTAATTTGCCCCTAGTGACGACCCACATATTGTCATGACACATTTAAAGCCGCTGTTTGCTGCAACCACAAATACGTCCTCTGTTACACACAACAGAGCAACACCATGAAACAACATGTCTTCCAAGCTCACACACTGACGCGCATGTTTGCATTATAGTCGTCTGAATATGTATCGCATGACTCCAAGTTGCTTATATGAAGTGAGATCATCACATTATGGCAACCTATTTATGTCCTGGGGAGGAGTCCTGTTTAAAAGTTTTCCTGAAAAACCGACAGCTCGATCATAGGTTCATGGAAAGTTCACAATCAACATTTTCAACAGACAGCCAGACAGGATTTCGCAGAGTTTTGTGTGATTGTTGCGGGAAAAAATTCTTGATTGTGTTGCGTCTTTTATCAAAAATTTGTGATGCAACTTTTTTTTTTTAAACTTGAATACTATACTTTACTTATTGCACGAAATTATTTTGCATTTTACGTTCGACGCACATGAATCGAAGAGGGCTTTGGCTGAATGCGTGTTGTGATGATGTCACGTCACGTGCCTTGGCCCAAATCTGCGGCAATTTTGAAAAATTGCAAGCTCCTCCGAGTATTGCGGAGTTTGCTTGATTTTGCATTCATTTCTGCGATCGCAAAAAAAACGCGAAATCCTGGAGGGACTGAATAGAGTTTCTGTGAGGTACTAATGAGAAATAATGAGTACAGGATGATGACGCACGTTGACCTAATCGATTACACAGCTAATGAAAATGAAAAGCTAATGAAAATGTTTATACTTGATGCATCGTTTACTGAACCAACAGCATAAACATGTTGTAATGTAAAATGTTTTTCGCATTTATTTTTTTTTTCCTTCCCCAATTTGGTCAATTCCCACCCGCCAGCCAGCTCAGCCCTATCCTAAGACAGCTACATGGAGGGTGAAGGCTGACACGTGCTTCCTGTGAAACACGTGAAGCCAGCAAACAACATCTTTTCATACTGCTGCTCATGCTGCGTCAAAGGGCAGCGTAACACACTCGGAGGAAAGTGCTATCCGCCCTCTTCTACATACACAGACGCCCACGATTGGCTAGTGTCGCTGTGATTGGCAGGTGAGACAGAGTATGCCCCTCCCGTCCAGACAACATGGCCAGTTTTGCTCTCTAGGACTCCCAGCCATGGGTGGTTGTGGAATTCAAACGTGCAATCTCTCAACGATAGGGCGAACGCTTTTCTGTTGTCCTGCTGGGCTCTAGGTTTGGGCAGGTATTGTGATGTGATATCGGTACATACTTACTCATAACTGATCATGGTAATATTAATTGCATACCTTTGCCCTTCTTATTTTGGAGGTCGATACAGTACTTTATTTTATTACAGTCTAAGAATGCCGGTCGAAACTAAAGCAAAGCTTTTTGTCCACAGACGAGTAAAAACCAGATTAAAGTCGACCTGGTGGATGAGAACTTCACAGAACTGAAGGGGGAGATCGCAGGACCGCCGGACACACCTTATGAAGGCAAGAAGTGCAGATTGGTTTGTCCTTAAAGTGACTCTTCAGTCGCATTAAATCAGTTAACTTAATGGCTGCGTCCGAAATCGCGTACTATAATTACCGTTGAAACAGTACGTACTAATCAGTGTGTATGTGTAGTATGACTACAATCCCGGACGTACTACATCCGCCATGTTGGCATTGTCATGTGAGCTTCGATGTCATCATAAACACAAAAGTCTTAAAGGGACCACCAGATTAAAGAGCCTACGTGTCCATCGGGTTGCATACTGCAAAATACTCGCCGGAAGCAGTACGCCATCCGGGTATTTCTCACCTACTGAGAATTCGAACATACTACCCCTCTGGCGTACTGCATTTCACCTACTGTGTAGTAGGGTAGTACGTGATTTTGGATGCAGCCAGTGTATCTTATGTACAGCCAATTTGTGCTTACGATTTGCAGCTTACGTGTGGACAAAGCCAAAAGAACGTGTTGTAACATTCTTAGAGTGTTTATGGGTCCAAGTTACTGTTGTTATTTCTTGGTCTTTCTTGTGTATATCTTGGCTTTGTGTTTCTCTAAATCTTGTGCTCCATATGTTTTTCCTCATCAGGTGGTCGATACCAGCTAGAAATTAAAATTCCTGAAACATATCCCTTCAATCCTCCAAAGGTATGTGTGAGTGAGGGTTGACCAGGCTAATCTGGTTTGGTTAGATTTGATACACTCTGTGCGTGTGTGTGTGTGTGTGTGTGTGGGCATGTGTGGGTGGGGGGAGGAGGGTTTTTGAAACTGAAACACAGTAATTTTTAGAGAAAACACTCTTTTTAGAGAAAACACAATGTGCTGTAAAAAAAATTTTATATCTCACTAATAATAAATATCTACAAAATATGAAATCTCTCTGCTTTAGGTACGGTTTATTACAAAGATCTGGCATCCCAACATCAGCTCAGTAACTGGTGCCATATGTCTGGATATTTTAAAGGACCAGTGGTAAGACTCTTTGGGTTAGTGTGTGTGTGTGTGTGTGTGTGTGTGTGTGTGTGTGTGTGTGTGTGTGTGTTAGTCTTTTAGTTCCCAAACTTTCACCTCTTTTTTTTTTTTTTTTTGCATCACGCCAGAACTAACATACTGTTGATCCGTGCAAATTGGCGGTATCACATGAACAGTTAGTCCGGATACAGGGTTAACTGTAAACAGAAAGGTGTAACGTAATTTTTTGTTCTTATTAAAAATAATGAGTATTTTGCATTTCTGAAAAGTATTTTGCATTTTTCTGAGAGAAAAAAAAAAACAGATCCAAGAATTTTTACTCCGTTTTATCAACCTAGTATTTTGTAGACTATGTATGCCATTGAAATGAAAGTCTCTCGGTTTGTGTGTGTCAGGGCGGCGGCCATGACACTCCGGACAGTGCTGCTGTCCCTGCAGGCCTTATTGGCAGCGGCAGAGCCAGACGATCCACAGGATGCAGTGGTGGCCAATCAGGTGGGCTGAATATTTTCCTCGGATCGTGACCGAGACGTCGTAACTGTTTACTGTTAATCGCGGAAAATATAATTATTATTATCTGGCAAGTGTGTGTCGTATTCCTTTATACAACCCCGCTGTTGAGTTCTCGATTCTGATTGTTCAGAAGGTTTTGATTCATTTCCTATAACAGCAGCTGTTCCCAAGTCTTCAGGATGGACGACTTTGTTTTATGAACATTCCACAGTTAGCTGTAACTATAAGTGGATTGAGTATGTGTGACACATAATAAATTCAGAGCTTCAAATCAGTGTTTGACAGCAGTATTGTTATAGTATGAGAGTTCAGAGCTCAGAAAGCAGCTTAATTCTGAGTAACATCTTGCGTGGTTTTGTGTCTATGCAGTATAAGCAGAACCCAGAGATGTTTAAGCAGACTGCTCGGCTCTGGTCACACGTTTACGCAGGTGCACCAGTCTCCAGTCCAGACTACACTCGTAAAATAGACAAACTGTGTGCTATGGGTTTTGATAAAGTGAGTATCACACACAGTTTGTGCAATATGTCTTCTTTTTTTTTTTAACATTTTGACTCATTTTTAACTCTGGCATGTGTGTTTATATATATATATTTAAGAACTAGTGTGACAAATCTGCTGTCTTCTCCGTCTCTTTTTTTCAGAACGCAGTAATTGTGGCTTTGTCATCAAAATCCTGGGATGTAGAAACGGCAACGGAATTGTTGCTTAGCAACTGAACCTACAGCACCATGATCACCACCCACACCCCATTCTCCAGATTTCCCACACCTCTGACTCCGCCCAAGTCGGATTCACTTCCTATATGGATTAAAAAGCACTTCGACTCCCTGACACAATGCATTTACGAGTCCCCTCCATCTCTCCATTTGACATTACAGTCTCTTCCTAAACTCTCACCTTGTTTCATACTTACATTTATCTTTTATTTTTCCCCCCACCTTTTTGAGTTAAGTGTGCCTTTCCCTCGACAGTATTCCGTATTTCTCACCTTTTATTATCGCCATCCTCTGCGTCCTCCTCATACTGATCACGTGATTCTTACCACAGTGCTGGACGTTCCCAAAACTGCCCCCTCTTCCATTTTGCACAATCACTCGAGCCCTTTTATGTGGAATCCCATTTTTACGATGCCAGTAAATCAAGTAAATAAAAATAAAGAAAACACACCAACACCACTCTCACATTTGACACACTGTTAATGTTATTGCAAAACATCAAGACTGGAATACAAAAAAAAAAAAAAAAAAGAGTAGGAAAGGAAGTAAACAATCACACTCACTGAACAAAGCATTGACTGCAGCAACAGCAGAAGAAAGAAAAGATTTCATCTGTAAATAAAGCTATTAAAGTCTGTATAAATTAAAGCAATGTGGCAATGCTTTTATTTATTATTGTTTTAAGGAAAAGTGAAATAAACCGAAGAGTTTCGTGGCTAATACAGCAAGTTCATCGTGCTAAGTGTTTTTCTTTTTTAAAAAGGAAGTTCAGTAATTATTTTCCAGTATTGGCTAGTTTGCTTTTTTTTTTTTTTTTTAATTTCATTTTTAACATTTAACAGTTAGCTAGCTAGATTTGTTTGGGAATATTCCCCAATGTCACTTGGCAGGCTTTTGGTACATTATTTTCTAACATCATCTATCTTCTATATTGTCTAACTAGTTTTGTTTGGGGATATTCCATGATATTCCCTACCTTTAGCTAAAATGCTTGGTCCCTGGCTAGTTTTTAGTGATCTTAACATTATTATTTTCCATTATTAGCTAGTTGGCTTGGTTATTTGTTATTTTCTAAAGTTAACTAGCTAGTTTTGTCTGGGGATATTTCCTAGCTTTAGCTAAATTACTTTAGGGATATTCTCTAATGTTAACTGACTAGCTTTGGTTACATTTAACATTATTTCCCAGTATTAGCTAGTCAAGTTTTCTCAACATTAGAAAATGTTAGCTAGTTTTGTTTGGGGATATTCTCTAACTTTAGCTAAACTGCTTTGAGAATGAATAATGTTATCTGGCTAGCTTTTGGTGCTTGTAACATTATTTTCCAGTATTAGCTAGTAAAACTAGTTTGTTTTTAATTTTCTAATGTTAGTTAGCTAGTTTTGTTTGGGGATATTCGCTAACTTAAGCTAAATTGCTTTGGGGATATTATATTAACTGGCTAGCTTTTAACATTGGTAGGTGAGTGCACACTCATTGTTCAAAGTCATAAGAACACCTGTTGGGCAACTGGAAAATTGGAGCTGAACATGGAAGCTAGCGAACGACCGAAAACACTGACTAAAATTACACTAATGTCAACATTTCACCACAGCTAGTGAATTTAGCTTTCAAGAAAATCCCACTACTCAGTTGTGAATATTGTTGCAAACATTTAAACCCAAGGCCAATTGTTGGATAATTTTGTCTTATGTTAGCTAGTTTTCTTCAGGGATATTCCATACAGTTAGCTTGCTAACTATTCTCTAATCTTAGCAAGCTATCTTCAGGGATATTCTCTACTCTTAGCAAGCTATCTTCAGGGATATTCTCTACTCTTAGCGAGCCATCTTCAGGGATATTCTCTAATTATAGCGAGCTTTCTTCAGCAATATTCATTACTCTTGGCTAGCCATCTTCACGGACATTCCCTAATATTAGCTAGCTATCTTCATGGATATTCCCAAATGTTAACTAGCTATCTTCTTCGACATTCATTAATGTTTGTGAGCTATTATTAAGGTTATTCCCTAATCGTAGCTAGCTATCTTTAAGAATATTCCCTAATGTGAAATAGCTATCTTCATGGACATTCATGGATATAGATGTTACTAAATGAAGGTAATGCATTTAAGCATTAATAATTGTTTGATCCTCTATATATATATATATATATATATATATATATATATATATATATATATATATATATATATATATATATATATATATATATATATATATATATATGCATATATGAAGTGTAAAGCTAACAGTGTATCTCTGTGTGTGTCTAGGTCATTGAGTAGTTAAATTTGTGTTCAGTGAGGTGTGTGTAAGCGGTGGCAGATGGTTCACCAAACACGTGCTGAGACTGTGTGTGTGTGTGTGTGTGTGTGTGTGTGTGTGCTTAACATTTACAATAGTTAATTGTACTATGCACACCCACTTTCACACCTAGAGGGGATGAAACCAGAGAACCCAGAGGAAACTCACACAGAAACATGGAGAACATGCACAGTATGTCCACACAGTCAGTAACCTGACCTACAAGGAGGCAAAGCTACCCGCTGCGCCACTCTGCTGCCCCTCTCTGGATTCTTTTTCATGTGTGTGTGTGTGTTAGAGCACCAAAATCACCAAACTGAACTACACCATATCTTCTACACACTACTAAGCACATTATCCAAAAAGGAATGGAAAAATGAACAGGTAGATAGAAGGTTGATGGTTGCATAAATAAATGGACATCAGGTCAGTACAAATGCAGATATAAAACAAACTGGCGACACACCAGCCTCTTATCTCTACCTCCATCACCATGTTGTCTCCGCTGACCGTCTGCTGCTGATTGACAGCTGAATGGTGGCACGGCTGGAGCGCAGCCGCATCTGGTTTCTGTGATGTGATATCCTTTTGCGTCTAAGCACAAGCGACTGGTGAGGTCTCTTTCTGACAATCAAAACACTGGGCTGCAACCCAAACCTGCTCAGACTTCCCAGAGAAGTGCACTATGTAGGCTAAGTTTTGAAATAGTAATAGTACGTATAAGTTTAATTGAATCACAAAAGTGCTGGACTGTATATACAGTATCTAGCAGGGAGTCATTTGTGAATTAAATAACACTACACCATATATGTATAGTGCACTATATATACAGTAGAAAGTTACTAATGAGTGCACTGCATAGGGTATGAAATAATGGCTACACCCAATGTAGTGCACTATATGTCCAACTGGGAGCTAATTGAGATTCTACTCCTGCACCTATGTAACCCACTATATTAGGAAAGTTCTTAATCAGTTTTTGGTTCTGGGCCATGTCCATATCCATATCCATGTGGAGCCAGAATAGAATAAACATGTGGACTAGACATAGCACCTGTATGTTAAGGAGTCATTTGGGACAGGGCCATTACATCACAAGAGAGTAAAAGGAAACCGCCTGGTGCACTGTTTCATTATCTGACTGGCAGTATGCTGGCTTGTGTACAGTGCTGGTTTGATCCATTTCTTCCCTACATATGCTTCCATGAGCTGGATTATGAGCTTCACGGTTGCAGCTGTGTGCTTTGTGACACTGTTGTTGGAGGGTAAGTCTGTTGTGTTTTCTTCTCTCATCTTCTTGTGTTTGTTGTGAGACAACTATATTTTTGCTCTAAGATCACTTAGACAGTGATGCTCGGTTTCATACTGTAGCAACAGGGGTGAATACGTATGCAATCACAACTTTTACAGTTTTTATTTGTAAATCATTTTGCACACTTCAATATAATGGGCTGTTTTTGTGTAGGTTCATGACATAATCCCAATTACGTCCATTTCAATTCCAGGTTGTAGCACAAAGTTCAAAGGAGGGTGAATACTTATGCAAGCCACCGTATGACAAAATTTTGTACAACCACCCTGACTGATGAATTAAGATTACAAAGATAGTGAGTGTAATTGTCTGTGTTGGTGTGTTTTTTTTGGGTGTCCAGCGGCTCATGCAGCCCAAGGCCACTTTGCACATCAACTCCTAAATGACCTTATGGAGAATTATTCGAACGCTCTGAGGCCCGTGGAAGACACTGACAAAACACTCAACGTCACACTGCAGGTCACACTGTCTCAGATTAAAGACATGGTGAGTACCATGTCTTTACGTGTTGCTGTATTGTTGGGGACCAGATGTTCTCAGTAATAACAGGTCCTAAAGTTTAATATCTTTGAAATGATCATGGGCACCCTCATTAGGTCCCCACTTTACGTTTTACAGCATTTGGTTCCCACAACGTGGTCATATGATGCTGTCCCTATGGCACGATGTAGTCCCTACACGCCTGTTTCTATAGTTCCCCATTTCCTCTGTTATACAGTCTCCTTTACCTGGCCTCAATAAATCAGCCCCCTTGATGCAGCCCCCATGACACGGTCTCCACCATGTGGTCTCTACAGTGCAGCCCTGAAAATCCAGCCTCCATGGCTCAGTTCCCTAAGCCACGATGTCACCCTTAAAGTGGTCCCAATTACATATCTTCCATATGAAGCAGTCCCCATTACACAGCGCCTTTGAAACAACCTCCATGACCTGGTCCCCAAATGCAAGGTTGTCACAACACAGTCCTTTTGACACAAACTTTATACTATGGACCTCAAGAGACGGTCACCATAACCCAGTTGTTTCACGTTCTCTATGACATGCTCCCCATAGTCTCCATAATGCAGTCCTGATGACAGGGTCCTGAAGACATAGGTCCCATGATGTGTTCCTATATGACCTGGTCCTCACAATGTAGTCTCTGTGATGTGGCCTCCATGACCTGTTACCTATGACCTAGTTCAGGTGGCATTGCTCACATTATATGAATCTCCTGATACAGTCCCCATCACATGGTCTCATTGAAACGGTCCCCATCACATGCTCCACACCAAGTGGTCTCTACCAAATGGTCTCTAAGATATAGTCCCAGAAACAAGATAGAAGGAATACAAGAAACAAATAAAAACAAACAGTACAGCACCCACACGCCCTTCTTTGCGTACATACACTCATAAACTAATGGAATGGAGACACATCCTCAGATATTGTGCAGGTATAAACACAAATGAAATCTGAATAATTGAACACATTAGAATCAGATATTAGCTAGAATTATGCTTTTAGTATATAACACAAAAATAGGTTTTAAAAAAATACCATACAGCAGAAATGTCATACTTACTAGAAAGTGGCCCAAAACACCCGAGAATGTAATGAATTGTAATAACTCTTCACCTGAACACATGAGCATTTGGGATACAGCTTTAAAGGGTTTGGACATAGTCTAGCAGTCACACCTTCAAAAACATCATACTAAGGGACATTAGGAAACGGACCAGGCAATACGTCAGTGTTAATCTTGGTCACTGACTCTAGCCAGGTGTTTCACTTTCCTGCTAATCTCACTATTACAAGATCAACTCATTTAAGCACAGTACTGATGGTGTGTGTGTGTGTGTGTGTGTGTGTGCGTGTGTGGGTGTGTGCTTCTGTGTGCTTGTGTGTGTGCGTGCATGTGTAGGACGAGCGTAACCAAGTGCTTATAGCGTACCTGTGGATAAGGCAGACATGGTATGATGCCTATCTGAAGTGGGATAAAGAAGACTATGATGGCCTTGAGGTCATCCGCATCCCCAGCAGCCTGGTGTGGAGACCCGACGTGGTGCTTTACAACAAGTACACACAAACACATGTACACACACTGGCAGATCAGACCTAGTGCTGTTCAAAAAGAACATACAGTAACACACATTCAGAAACCAGACCTAAGAGAAATGTCTTTTATACTAAGAGTATTGCATAACTACACTATACTATATTATGCATTGCTATATTATATTATTGCACAATATTACACTATACTATGCTACACTATATGTATATTATGTAATACTATACTATGCTACACAACAGTCTACTATGATAACACACTATACTACAGAATACAATTCAATGATATGCCATACTACAGTGTACTGCTCTGTACTATGCTAAACAATACTATGCAATCCTTTACAACAATACTACATTATTCTATACTATGCTACACTATACTATGCAATGCTACAATATACTCTGTGTGTGTGTGTGTGTGTGTGTGTGTGTGTGTGTGTGTGTGTGTGTGTGTGTGTGTGTGTGTGTAGAGCCGATGAAGATTTGCCCGGCCCAGTGGACACTAATGTTGTGCTGCGGTACACTGGTGAGATCACATGGGATGCTCCAGCCATCACCAAAAGCTCATGTGTGGTGGACGTGTCCTACTTCCCTTTCGACAGCCAGCAGTGTAATCTCACCTTTGGCTCTTGGACCTATAACGGCAATCAGGTACACGTATAAACATAACTTATATATTGTAATATATGTAATAAACATAATTTTTGGCCATGTTATGTCCAAAATATCAGTTCTCAAAATTTATTTCTTGTTTATAGAACTGTTGTAAAAAAGCAATATCGCAATCATGCAGTTATACTGAATACTGGCATGGCTGTGATTAGCCACACTTGCGGTGTGGGCTCTTGCTTATGGCTGAATCATAGCCATGTTGATATTCAGTATACCCACACTCTAACTCATATGAAATTGCTTAAATATAACAATACTAAGTATGGATTTTGACCCAGGTGGACATCACCATGGCGATGGCTAGCGGTGACCTCTCGGACCTGGTGGAGAATGTGGAGTGGGAGTGTGATGGCATGCCTGCCACCAAGAATGTTATCATGTATGGCTGCTGCTCGGACCCGTACCCAGATATCACATACACACTGCTGCTACGCAGACGCTCCTCCTTCTACGTCTTCAACCTGCTGCTGCCTTGCTTCCTCATCTCCTTCCTGGCGCCACTTGGCTTCTTCCTGCCTGCAGACTCAGGTGAGAAGGTCTCGCTGGGTGTCACCGTGCTGTTGGCGCTCACCGTCTTCCAGCTGGTGGTGGCCGAGAGCATGCCACCCTCCGAGAGCGTGCCACTCATAGGTGAGCCAATGATCCTCCATCCACACTTACACAAATGAATCTGTGATTCATTTGAAATCATTCACTGAATCTGTCTGAGATTCATTTGAATTCAAGTGATTCAGTGATTCAATGAATGAATGTATGAACTAATTAATACTGTTGTCTCAGGTAAATACTACATTGCGACGATGACAATGATCACGGCCTCCACCTCTCTCACCATCTTCATCATGAACATCCACTTCTGTGGTGCTGAAGCCAAACCAGTCCCTCGCTGGGCCAAAGTGCTCATTATTGGCTACATGAGCAGGATCTTCTTCGTATATGAAGTTGGAGAGAGCTGCACCTCATCGCTAGCACGGAACAAAGATGTAGACAAATGCCATACACAGAAACCAACCAAGCAGAATCCAGAACCAACCAGGAACCCTTCGGTTCTCCCTTGCTGTCCTGATGATGAAAAACTACCTTCCCCAAATGTGACCTTTGACCCCTGCATGTTTTGTGGGCCGCATAGTGGTGGTTTTGGGGGAGACCTGAAGCTCATCAAGAACGTCGAGTACATTGCAAACTGCTTCCGGGAGCAGAAGTTGACTTCCCTGAAAGTAGCTGAGTGGAAAAAGGTGGCCAAGGTGATGGACAGGTTCTTCATGTGGATCTTCTTTGCTATGGTCTTCCTCATGAGCATCCTCATCATCGGCAAGTCATCATGACCACATGACCAGTATTTACCCAAAAGAATGCTTGCTTGAATGTATGTACATGTAAACAAACACATATATATGCGACTGTGAGCAGTGTGTCAGATAGCGAGTCTGAAACCAGATGCCATGTGTGTTCTCCAGTTCCTCTCTGCATTGTTAATGATGAGCCAGTTGGGCTGTGAGAAACTTTGAATGACAGCTCTAGAAAAGAATGAAGATGCGAACTACTACTAAAGAATCCAGAACAATACAATGTATATGATTGGTGATGCACAAGAATGATGATGGATGGCTAAAATGAATGGATGCTTATGACTGGATGAAATTTAAATTTGGCTCCAAAACCCTTGAGCCAACATGGCTGCTGTTTGAAATACAGAATGCTTATGATTGACGATGCTTATAACTGATGATTCAGAATAGAATGTACATGATTGGCTAAGGGTTCCAGAACTCCACAATACACATGATTGGCTGAGAGTTCCAAAATAAAATCTGCATGATTGGTTCAAGGTTCCAGAATAGCTTGTGCACAAATGGCTGAGCCACCCAGAATAGAATGCACTTCATTGGCTAGGAGTTCAGGATCTCCAGAATGGACATGATTGGATGAGAATTCCAGAATAGAATGTATATGATTGATTGAGATTTCCAGAATAGAATGTGTATGCTTGGCTGAGAGTTCCAGAGTAGAATACACACGACTGGTTAAGTGTTCCAGAATAGAATACACATTATTACTTAAGAGTTCCAGAACTCCAGAATACACAATGATCGGCTGAAAGTTCAAGAAGAGACTCTCCATGATTGGCTGAGAAGTTCCAGAATAGAATGTGCATGTTGCCCAAGAGTAGAATGCATATGATTGGCTAAGAGTTCAAGAGTAGAATGCGTATGATTGGCTGAGAGTTTCAGAATTGATTGCACGTGATTGGCTTAAAGTTCCAGAATAGATTGTCCATGATTGGCTCCATGTTCCAGAACACCACAATGAACAAGATTAGCTGAGAATTCCAGAATAGAATGTGTATGATTGGCTTAGAGTTCCAGAGTGGAATGCCCAATGATTGGCTGAGAGTTCCAGAGTAGAATACGCATGACTGGTTAAGTGTTCTACAGTAGAATACATTATTACTTAACAGTTCCAGATCTCCAGGATTGGCTGAGATTTCCAGAATAAAATGCACATGATTGGCTGAGATTTCCAGAATAAAATGCATATGATTGGCTGAGATTTCCAGAATAAAATGCACATGATTGGCTGAGATTTCCAGAATAAAATGCACATGATTGGCTGAGATTTCCAGAGTAGAATGCAAATGATTGCCTGTAAGATCCAGAATAGAATGCTCATGCACTGAGAGTCCCAGAACAGAATGCACTTGATTGGCTAAGATTTTCAAAACTGCACATGGTTACTGATTGGCCAAAAGTTCTGGAACTGTAGCATGCACATGTAGCCTGACATCTAAAATAGAGTGTGAAAGATTGGCTGAGATTTCTAGAATAAAATCGTTGGCTCGAATTTCAAACTCTAGAGTGGCCATGTTTTAGCTGTAGCTTATTTGTTAAAAACCAGAACCCACCTGATGATTGGCTAAAATGCCAGATTGCAAATGAATCGCTGAGAGCTCCAGAATAGAATGCACATAAACTCCAGAATGGACCCCGTTGTTGATTATTTTCCTATAACAGCACACCTGTTTTGTTTTATTTTATACTTAATAAATGGTGGGATCATATTGTATTGCTCTGTTGCCTCCACTAGAGTGCAGCATCCTCTAATACTTATTAAGTCTGGCTCCATGACATTCACAATGAACATATGGAGTATCCTGGTGAGTGTGTACTATATGACTCAACAGCCAAGACAAGTTTGTGTTTTACTTGTTGAAGAATTTCTTGTATTGAATTCTAGTACTAAAAAATGATTTTTGGCAGTGGACCTGATGGGGAAATCATTTCGTTGCATACATACGTAAGAGTAGGGGGGCATGGTGACTTAGTGTTTAGCACGTTTGCATTGCACCTCCGGGATTGGGGGTTTCATTCCCACATCCGACCTGCGTGCACTGAGTTTGCATGTTCTCCCTGTGCTTCGGGGGTTTCCTCAGGGTACTCTGGCTTCCTCCCCCAGTCTAAAGACATGCATTGTAGGCTAATTGGCATTTCCAAATTGTCTGTAGTGTGGGAATGAGATTGTGTGCGATTGTGCCCTGCGATGGGTTGGCAACCCGTCCAGGCTGTCCCCCGCCTTGTGCCCCGAGTCCTCTGGGATAGGCTCCATGCTCCCAGCGACCCTGTGTAGGATAAGCAGTACAGAAAATGGATGGATGGATGGACATACGTAAGAGTGTGAGAGTGTGCTCAAGTCAGACTAAGGATTAGGGAATGCAATCACAGAGGTTGTAAACCGTTTCGCAGTATGTGGCAGAATGGCGGATTGAAGCTACACAGTCTCCAGTCTCGAGTGTTTCAGAGTGTTGAATCAGCAGCTCAGGATGAAAAGCCCTTTTCTAACTGAGCGACTCTCACAACTCAGAGGTCTGCTCCATCTAAATGCTTACGACTGCAATTACCCAAGCCCTTTGCTCAATCAGACCAGATTTACTTCCAAACGGCCAATGAATCTCGCCATTATACGATGAGAGGGCCAAATCTGGAGCACGCTGATAGGAGATGCACCTCGACTGACCACCTTTATGAGGGTGAGAGAGAGTGAGATCGAGAGAGAGAATAGTTTATGATGGACCGTACCTTTCCACTTGCTATTAGACCATGGCTGCCTGCAGAAGAGTTTTTCTGACCAGACATGGTTAAGATTTATTATTACTATTAGTAAGAGAATTTTAATTTAGATTTGTCAATGTCATTATAATTTTCTACAGTAGTGATCAGAAGGCTGTGAGCTTTAATCCCACAAGTAAATGCCATTATACACACATAGGTACAGTGCAATGCAAGCTTTTTCATATATCCTAACTCCTTGGGTCAGAGGATTAAGTGGGTAACTATGTGCCTCTATTGAAATGCATTAACACAGAGAGCTTTTGTATGATTATACACCCATAGATGAGGGGTTTAACCAATAAGGTCCCGGTTTAATGTTTTTTTTTCCCACTAATAGATGGAATAATAAAGTTGTTACTCAGTGCAGTATTGCTATTAAACAGAATATTGGTCTAAACAGTGAACCCAAAATTAAATCGAATGCAGATTTGTAAATACAAATTAAATCTAAGTTCACATAGGATGGAAGTTAACAGTTTAGTCCATTGTTATAAAAATATTTTAATGGATTGAACCTCCAGAGTAGTTTGTTTAAAACCAAATGGTGTTTTTTTTGTGAGAAAAGCAAAATAAGGAACATGCATCATGTTTATCCTGAGTGTTTATTAACACCGTCGAGCCACAAATCTAAATGGCAAGACCCATTTTTTTGCTTTTGTCACTATTACATGCAGAATTTTCACTGCTGTTTTGTCGACTGAGGTCTCTCCGAAAACAAATGCGCTTATAATATTGTACATATATTGTCTGACATTTTACCTAATTAATAAATTAATAAAGTATTACTTGTCTGCTAACATACTTTATATTTATTTATTTATTTATTTATTTATCATTTAGTGGTGTTACCTCTGGATGATTGGTATTTTGTATTTATTTTTGTAAAAAAATAATAAAAATCATACAAATATACATGTAATATTGTACATATATTTTCTGATACTAGTATTGCTTGTTAGTTTTTAATTGCTTAATCACTTTAATTAATTATTGCTTTTAAAATTGTGTTTATTTGTCTGTCTGTATATTTGTTAAATGTTTGTTTGTGTCTTTGGTGGTGTTACCTTACACCGATTTGTGTCGTTTTTCTTTGGCAAAAATATTTTTTAAATACTTAAATAAATGAATAGATATATAAGACAGATAGATCGATTTAAAAAAAAAAAAAATTTATTAGTTTGCACAAGTTTCTCTGAAAACAAATGTACATGTAATATTGCACATATATTTTCTGATATTAGTATAGTTTATTAGTTTGGTATTAAATTGTCACTTTTTTGTCTTTATTAATTTATAATGTAAAATGCAAATGCAAAAATAAACAAATAAATAAATATTTTTAAAAATCATACAAATAAAAAAAGTTTTTACTGTTTATATTTTCATAGTGACAGAATGCCTTTGATAGCCATTTACTTCAGCAAGTTATTATCCTGGGGAAAAGAAAAGTCAAACAAATACATAAAATATACTTAACGTATAATCCGTTACATTCTAGAAACATCCCAATCTTATTTGCATAAAGTTACTACGGTGTAGTCAGACTCCGCCCCCTCCTCCTTACTATCCTTTACGCATACACCCCTCATTTGCATAGAATTGCCATGGTAACCAGAGCTTCCCGTTCCAGCGTGCCCCAGTGCTGCTACTCCGGATTTAGGAATTTATTAGCGAGTTAGCTAAATTCCGCAAGAACTAACCGAAGCAGGGTTGTTTTTGTTTTAAAAAATAATAATAATAAACCAGACACAAACAAACATACAGTTAAGGTCAGCAGGATATCTTTAAGGGGGGAAAAACAACTTTCCATGGCGCGGAAGAAGGAAAAGAGAGGCAGAGATTTAGCGGTAACGAAGACGAAACAAGTCAAGTGATGCGGATGAACTCATAGTAAACATTAACGCAAACGCAGGATTGATTAAATATTAGCTATGTGAGCGTGCACGAAGAGCAGTGTGAAAAGATTTCTTCTGCCAGTTTGGTAAGTGTAAATCTCTGTAATTGAAACTGAAACATTTTGCACTTGACTCATGTGTCATGGATCTGCTTTAGGGCAACACAACCCGGGTTAGTTTCTAAGCTACAGTGCAAGACATATTACGTCATAAATCCTACATCAGATCTCATAAATCATCAAGAGGCACACACTGATTTTGAAAATCAAAATCAGTAAAGCAAAACAACAACAACAACAACAACAACAGTAGACTTTTGAACTGACATTTGAGCTGCTATCTGTCACCTGAGATCTGTGATTAACTCTTTATTCACTATTGTTGTGTCAGACCTTCATCACTGCTACACTTCACTCTTGGTCATTGTTGGCTCTGACCACCTATACGCGGATGGATCATGACTTACAGCAGGGCACTTAAAGGATTATAATTTAGCTTTTTAAAATGATGTTTATGTTTTAGAAAGGCTGGACCAAGAAGTTCTCCAATGCTTAAAATTAACATGTGGTGTCATTCGGTCTAATAGGAATAAAACACTTCAGTAGGTGCTGTTACTGCTGGTGCTGTTCCAGAGATCGCGGCGTTTGCTCGATTTTGCGTTCATTTCTGCGATCGCAAAACCTTGGAGAGACTGATTGACTCCAGTAACTCCACTTTATGTCGGGTCACATCTTACTAGCCTAATACTAATCCTATTCTCGTGTGTGTTTGGTGTGTCTGATTGAAAGGAGACGAAGACGCCAGAATGGTGAGGCAGGCTGCTCCTCGTCGCGCTTTGTCTCACTCCTTCAGACATTCCTCTCGAACAGAACTCTCGTCACCCTTGACCCCCTGGACCTCTCCGTCACCTCCTACCCTGCGTCACGACCCCTCCTCCGTTCCGGGGTGGAATCCAAGCAGCGTTCCTGACCACGTCTACCTTGACGCTGCCGCCATTTTCCGAAACGCGCACCAAGACAAGGCCGCCACTCACCGGCTCATCAGCTACGGGAAGAGGTCGAAGGTAACAGCGCTGAAGGTCAAGGATGAGGCGTGGCAGCGTAGGGCCTACGAGCTGGCCTTCAACACACTCAAATGTAAGTGTATGGTAGTATGCTAGCATCTCATTGGCTCGTCCATTCAGTATTTGCTGTTCTAGGGGCACAGTTATAACTATGATTTACACCAGTGGTGTAATGTAATGAAGTAATAATACTTCGTTACAGTACTTAAGTATTTTTTCGGAGAATCTGTACTTTACTTGAGTTTTTATATTTCTGTCAGCTTTCACTTTTTCTCCACCACATTTCCTAAATAAAATGTATACTTTTATTCCGATACATTTCCCCTAAGCATCTTCGTTACTACAACATAAAATCGGAAGAACACAGACCGCAAGCAAGCAGATTTGACGAATCAGTGGTCCGGTGCTTGCAAGTTAGATAACTGGTTAAATCCTATTACACAAGTGCAAACAAGTGCTCTCAAAGCCGCGGTTAAGTTTCAATTTCCTCTCAAGCCTAGGAGTTCCACTCGACAATAGTGACATTGTTAGTTATTAGCAGACAGCCCAACTCTCCCGGAAGTTCCGGGAGTCTCTCGCATTTTAGTAGCGGCTCCCTGATGCCCGCAAATTATATACAACATCCCAGAAATCGATTAAATTTTGTATTTATTTATTTTTTTTTACAGAGAGCAAGAGAGAGTTCAAAGGTCATTTCTAATAGGCCTAGTAGACGGGCTCTGGAGAAACCGAGAGAGCGAGTGACAGACGCGGTGAGAGAGTGACACAGCGCACGTCCTGATTGGTCTCTCTTTGTGCTAACTAACCTATCAGTTTTCTCAGTAGGCGGGCTTTACAGTCGACCTCTCTCTCTCCCCCTGTCCCAAATGGCACACTCCGCCCTTGAGGCCCTCCTCCGAGTCCACACTTTGGTGACGTCAGCTAACGCAGACCTATGGTACAAACGCAAAACGAAGTACAAAACGCACTTCACCCCAGACTACTCTAAAGTGAACCCATGCATAATAGGGATAAAAAAACAACGACAGTGTAGCTCGCTGCAGTGATTTCTCAATTGCCCATGGTGGGTTAAATGACTGTAAAAGACATGTTGAGGTGAGTTTAATGTCATTCGTCATTAAACTCGTTATTTTAACTAGCTGCTATAAGGAGCTACTGTATTGATGTCTAGGTGATGAGGCCATAACTTCCTGTAAACATTTGTAAATAAAAAAAATGACTCCATGAGTTGAATAATACAGTAATATAATATAGTATAATGTAATACGAAACAGTGAAAGTACATATTTTTGCAGGTTGGGATGTCTGTATTAGTTAAAATTAAAACTTAACACAATCTCAAACTGTGTTTAGTACAATATTAAAGTTATGGTGAGTTGTTTACTCTGAAAGTTTTGCAGTTTGGCAAATTGCATGGCATGTTGCCTCTGACAAAGCTGCTAGAGACTGAGCTCTTTGTTCCTTTCGAGAGCTTCAGCTTGAAGACTTTGTTTTGTAGGCTCCATTTTTAAGGTGGTGTACATGCTTAAAAAGAATAAACTTTTTGTATTAACAGCATTTACTTCTACTTTTACTTTCAATACTTAAGTACATTTAACATCAAGAAAAATACTTTTCATACTTAAGCACAATAAATATCAGATACTTTAAGACTTTTACTCAAGTAATATTCTAAAAGGTGACTTTAACTTCTACCGAAGTCATTTTCTGGTAAGATTTCTGTACTTTTACTCAAGTGTGGCTTTTGGGTACTTCATCCAACACTGATTTATATTACTACTACTAATAATAATAATCATAACAGTAACTTTATCTGAACAGGAAGGATCTGAGGTGTTGTGTTGGACATTTATGTTTGAAGCTCAAAGACTTTGCACCCTTTTCTTTTTCTCTCTCTCTGTAGCTCTCTATCTCTTGTCTGCTCTTTCACTGACTCGGTCTTTGTTAACATAATTTCATCATTATTTATATTTCCATATAAAGTATCCTAAAGTAATCGGTTGCCAATGGTTACCGTCTGCAATTTTGAACAGACCCATGTTGCGTCTCAGCTGCTGTAGAAACACAGTCTAGGGAAAAGTGCTGTGAATGTTAAGAAGCATTGGTCCAGGGAACAAGTCTGCTTTGCTATATTTTTAAGATTACTTTCATGTGGCAGGACACCTGGATCGCAGGCTATGCATGTGAGAGCAGGTCATACGAATGTCTGGTTCTTCTGTTTGGCATGCCCGTAGCACCTACAACGTTCACAAGATGTGTCAAATCTGCTCTTGCCCCACTTGAGAGTTTTGGTATTTTGCCTAGATGATCTGGCAGTTTCACTTTCTCCAATGCGGACAAGGACACACATGGCATCCATGCTGCCACACATTCAAGTGCTGGGATTTTTGTTCGTCTGTGCATTTCTGTGGTTGCTGAGCCTCATGGCGTCAGTGATAGCAAGACTACCTCGGAGTCTGTTGCTAAAGCGGATATTTCATCAATGGATACTATCACAGTCCCTCGTTTGCTCCTGAGCCAGTGGCCAATCCTGAAGTTGGTCTGTCCCTCATGGGATCTTCCCAACCTCTGATAACATGTCAGTAGGTGGATTGGCTATACTAAATTTGCCCAAGATGTGAATGAGTGAGTGAATGTGTGCATGTGCATCCGTCCATCCATTACATCATGTTATTTCTGCACTACTGTACATTGACCATAGCAGACATAGCATGTCTGGCAGTCCTTGACTTGTGGAAAGAGCCACACCTACTCTGTCAGGATCTCTTTACTGGAAAACCAATATGGGGAAAGTGGTCCTTACTACAACGCAAGCTCCACATAAATTATCTGAAGCTGCTGGCAGGTTGGTTGGCTCTCAGCTGTTTTCACCTGTGTTAAGGGGCCATCACATTTATCTCATTTGAATACGGGACCTAATATCTCAGGCAGGGGGATAGGTATCTCACCCCCAACCAGGGCTTTGGTGCCTAGCCTAGGGCTTTGGTGCCGGCTAAGGGCTTGCCTAAGTGGTGTAATCACCACTATTCAAAATGCAAGAACACCTCCAATGAAACTTGAGAGGTTTGGTATTTTGCCTAGATGATCTGTCAGCTGTTTCACTTTATCCGAGGCAGGAAAGGACACACATGCCCTGGTTTGAATGATATGACAAAAAATATTATATGCTGTACATAAAGTTTACTGTTCTAGGGAAAATAATCAACTTTTTGGGTTTTGGGGTGGTAATTTTGGGAAAGTTGATTATTTTCAAAAGCAGCAAGCCCCCATGTATTTTATTCCTTACATATGTTCCTAAAGTTTTGTCATGAAGTATAATTCACCAGCACTTGAGCTTATGCATTTCGATCCTCCTCTATCTGATTCTGAGTAGCACAGGAGGCTGTATTTATGTCTGCATAGAGGGCCTGTTCCTGGTCTGTCTGCTAATTCAGCTCTCGTAAAAATTCCGTCTAAATAGCACCTCTTCCACTGGATTGTGGAAGACATCTGCTTGGTTACGGCAACAACGTGTTGTCACTGCCGAAGACTGAGTGCATTCCACAAGGGGGATGGATATGTCCTGGACCTAATTCAATGGGAATATCAGTGGCAGGGGTTTACATGTTTGCTGCTTGGGCTTCATCTCATAAGTTGGTGGATTTTAGTGCTTGGTTGTTGTGGTGCCATCTGTAGCTAAATCCATACATCTTCTTTACTGAATCAGGAGCACGCTGGTATGTTATTCCCCCTCCTCAACTACAGCTGTGCAAGGGATGTATCTTCCATACTATCTGTGTTACACCCTCACCACTGTGAAGCACGGTGGTGGGAACACATGTTAAGAGCTACCACTTTAACTCTAATTGATTGAAAATCCTGATTGATATTATTACAGAACTTTGTCCCAGACTTGTTTTGATATCTCCTTGGTCTTCATAATGCTGTTTGTTTAAGTATAGTATTTAACTCTGGGGACTTCTAGGAACCAATGTATTTATATTGAGATCTGTCCAATTTTGAAAAGACATGACAATCTTTGTACACAACATACGTACAGTACTATGCAAAAGTTTTAGGCACATACAAAGAAATGCTGTAGAGCAAAGATGCCTTCAAAATAATGAAATTAAATGTTTCTACATTTAAAAAAAAAAATACCGTAATGAGCAGTAAACAGTATTAAATGAAACAAAGTCAATATTTGGTGTGACAACAAAATTAAAATAAAAATAAAACAGTAGTCTCCGGTACAATTAGTGCAGTTTTATAAGGAAATGAGCTGGTAAGTTTTATTGAGCATCTTGCACAACCAGCCACAGTTTCTTCTGGACACTTTGACTTTTGCACTCGCTTCTTATTTTTGCAGCAAAACCCAGCAGCCTTCATTGTGTTTTTTGTCTGAAAAGTGGTCTCTTACGTAATATGCTGCTTTCTTTAATGCCATACAGACTGTAACATTTAATTTTGAGCTAGAAAACGAATGTTTGGGAATCTAAAATGTTTTTTGTACTGACTTGATAATGTAGAAGTCTATAATAAAAAATCTATAACAAAGTTTGTACAAAAAAAATTGGGGTGCCTAAAACTTTTGCACAGTACTGTATTTTGAACAAATTTAAAGGCACGATCACATGGATCCCAAAGGTTTAAAAAAAAAAAATGGATACCATCATTTTGAAAAACTCCATGAAAATGTGAACAAAATGGCAGACAATATTATCATAAACAGTTATAAGGGCAATTATCATTAAATGCAGACACTTTTCCAAAGTTAATTGATTGCACTCATGGTGTCAGTGGCAGGCCGAAACGAGTTTTGATAGGTTGATTGAGGAGAGAAGTGGGAAAAGGCTGGCATGCCCAGGAGGAATCCCATTACCCACAATGCAACAAATCAATTTAGCCAATGATCTGTTGTCTGGGCAGCCCAAGGCGAGTGGGAGCTCGAGAACAGCGGAGGAGTGATAAACACACAGATAAAAGAGATTAGAAGAGGATGTGGTAGAGAAGCAGAAAGATTTTGAGATAGAGGGAAGGAATGAACGCATCCACTGAGCACGCCTAGTTTCAGCACGGCTTTACACTAAACCCACATTTCCCAGAATGCCATATTCATTAAGAAACATTGTACAAGTGAAGCTTTTCCTATTCATTAATGTTTCATTTCGTCCTTAATGCTAGAGTGCTGGCTGTTTTAAGAAACACACTGAGTGTTCATACAGCACTATTTATGCAGGAATTATACATACATCTACAAAAACCGCTTGGTCCTGTTCAGGTTCATGGTGGCATTCACAGTCGTTCCTTTACCGACCTCTCTTTTTTCTGTCTCTTGAAGTTAATAAGACAAAAAAAAAAAAAAAAGACAAAGTTTGTCTTGTTACCAAGAATCCGCAAATCCGTCCTGAAGACTTTCCCACGGTGGAAAAACCTCTGAGTGTTACTCTGATACTAGAGACTCCTTCCATGAACGCTAAATATATGCGTCCTTACAGAAAACTTTACCATATCAACAATTACACAGGTTTTTAAATCTGTTTATTTATATGAAACATCCGCCCCTGTGTAAGTTTTTACTACGGAAACAATAATGAAGGCATTAACATAAATCTTGTAGCCAGACTACTGTCTGAGCTGCTGTTAGATAGAAAATGAATCATAGAAAATAAATCAGCTCATTCTGATTAGTCAGAATTGCGTATTCGGCGCTAATGTCGTTCTCTAGTTGTTATTACACGTTTATGATACCTAGTCCGGTACAATTCATGTCAGGCAGAGGGCAAAAGGGGGAGGAGCCTTGGTGTAATGAAATGGACATTTAAAAGCTTTCAAGATTCTGCTCTGGCTACACAGTAGATATCTCTTGCAATCTGTCAAGTGTATTTTGTGTGTGTGTGTGTGTGTGTGTGTGTGTGTGTGTGTGTGTGTGTGTGTGTGTGGATAATCAGGGAATCAGCGTTGATGATTAGGCTCGTATCGATTCAGGCTTGCTGCACGCCGAACACATTTAAATAAGACGACACACCTGGGAAAAACCTAATCACCTCATCACCCCTATATCTGCAACAACGCAGAACCATGCTCCAAAATCAATACAGCTGTCAGACGCACACATATACAGTACTGTGCAAAAGTTTTAGGCACATGCAAAGAAGTGCTCTAGAGCAAAGATGCCTTCAAAATAATGAAATTAAATGTTTCTACATTTAAAAAAAAAAAAAGAGCAGTAAACAGTAGTAAATTAAACTATATATTTGGTGTGACAAAAAAAATAAAAATCTAGAAATCTGTGCTAAAAAACTAATGTTTGGGAATCTAAAATGTTTTTTTGTACTGACTTGATAATGTAGAAGTCATAAAATAAAAAATCTGTACTAAAAAAAAAAGAGGGTGCCTAAAACCTTCACACAGTACTGTATAAATTAGTATCTTGGTGAGATTCTGCCTCTGACTTAATTATTGCTGTAGCTAATTAATGCAATCCCTACACCCAACTTACCCCTAATCTCAACTTTACTAACGAGAAAACGACAAAGACTTTTGGTCATCAAAATTCCGTATCATTATGGCGATATCGGCAGGTCCTCACAAAAAGCTGCACACACATATTAAAATGGACGACATTCCACTACACGATGCATGTAAATACACATTATCATGACTAAACACATGGTTCAAATAACTGAAGATCTTGCCAGAGATACTTTTTAATTATCTTCAAAATCAGCCCATGTCATTTAGCATATTAGGAAATACTGTATATTATGTGCTACGGATTCCCCCTTCATGTCACGTTTCCCATGATGACAAGCACCATGAGTTTGTTTTGGTTTCTCTTCTAGTCCTGTCTCCACCCATGTCCTGTCATTGCTTTGTTATCTGATTGTGTTCACCTGTTTTGTGTTAGTTCTTGATTAGTTTGTCTACATAAACCCCCACTGTTTCATTGTTTTGTCTTATCGTGTCGGAAAAGTCTTATTATGCTTTTGTACTATTATGTCCAAGGCCATTAGTTCCCGTGAAGGAAAACTGTAATGCCACCGCATACAAAGACATCCCATACAACTGTGTGCTTCCGACTTTGTGGCAACAGTTTGGGGAGCAACCACATATGGATGTGATGGGCAGGTGGACGGTCACAAACTTTTGGCCATATCTACTAGTTATAAATGTGAATTGTATTCAGACTTGTACGCGGAGTTTCCCTATATTAGCACTCTAGCAGTAGCAGTGACATCATCTGTCTGAGGCTGAATGCTCTCAAAGGAGGACACTATCACGAGGCATGTAGCCAAGCTCAGGACAAGCGACAGTGGAAAGGAAAAACATGAGGATGAAACCCTTGAGAGGAACCAGACTCAAAAGGGAACCTCATCTGGGTGACATAAACTGAGATTATATTTCGTTACAGTATTCAGGTGTAGCAGAGAAAGAGAAACAGTGCTACATGTGTTAAAAGCATACAGAAGGTTTGGTATGAAATTAGGACAGTTGTTCATATATTTTTGCACCCAAGCCCTGAATATGGACATCACACAGACTCATAATGCATGTAAATACACATATAAACATATAAGTACTTTTATATGCATATAGGCACATCCTCTCTCTCTCTCTCTCTCTCTCTCTCTCTCTCTCTCTCTCTCTCTCTCTCTCTGTCTCTCTCACACACACACACACACGTTCATCAGAATATAGTATGTACTGTATGTAAGCACAAACCTAGGCCTATTTATAGACATTCTTGAAGTTTATCCTAATATGGAACGCTATATATATATATATATATAAAAAAAATATGGGCTGCACCGCACTCCACCCCAGCGCTGACTATTTTCCCATAACAGCATTCCGCTAAGCGTGTTATTCCTAATTCATCATAAACGCTAACGTGTAAACGTAAACTTGTAAACAATAAACTTTTTTTTTTCCCCGATTACAATCAAATCGTTCTGACAGCCATGAAGAAAATACCTTTTTCTTTTCTTATGTTTGAAAATCAGCAAGTGGTTTTACTCCAAAAATGGATAAATATGTATATATAATATATGCTGCTGAATTTAAAACTCGAGACGCATTAAAATGCATAAAGAAGCGATTTATCATCACATCGTGGGACACTGAATCGAAGTCTAATCGATTTAGTGCTTAAGTATTCTCACACCCATATCATTATATGCACATTATATATACATATCACATCCAAGCACACACACATTACCTATCCATCCATCCACACACACACACACACACACACACACACACACACACACACCACAGTATGTGTGTACATGTGTGTGTGTGTGTGTGTGTCAGGGTGTCAGATTAAACTAATAGTGCTACAGTATATAGACTCAGTAGGTTCTGAATGTGTGAATGAGGACTACTACATCTCTCTCTCTCTCTCTCTCTCTCTCTCTCTCTCTCTCTCTCTCATTTCACTTTCAGTCACCCCATCACGCTCTCTCATTTCGCTTATCTGCCATAGCCTTTTTCACATCCACATTTCCTCCTTTTACATCTGTCTATCTGTCAGTCTCTCCACCCTCTCTGTCCTTGATCTCGTATGTGAGTCATTTGTATCGCACTCTGTACATGCAAATGAGCACAGGTGCCGATCAATTTGATTGGCTGAATGACCTTCGAGGCTGTCTATTTGCCTCCCAGGAGTGTGATAGCTTTCTTTACGTGCGTATTAGCCCATACATTTTAATTAGTTTTCATGTCTCATCTTTACCTGGCTGACAATATATGACATATTTATATGTTTGGCTGCAGTATATCACAATCTTCAGTGTAGGTCTATATTGTGATATGGTCACCATTTCAAAGCACTGTCAATATCCCTGTTCGAATCCCAACTCGCCCACTTATACTATGCACTAAAAGTATGTACTCTTTTTGTGAAGGAAAGGTACATACATTTGAGTGTGTAGCAAAAGAGTATGCAAGTTTTGGGACACACTAACACGTCATGTAACGCACACTGTCACCTTAAACTCCTCGTTGCATTTCAGCTTTTCTTCATTCATTATTCCGTATATAACGCTTAACATTTAAGTTCTTACACTTTCATACCGAAGACGCATCTCCGACGTTACACTCGACCGCCATGTTTGCAGGTTGAATTCGGCGAAGCAAACCGTCACAGAACTCTTCCTCCCTCCCTCGCGCAAGGAGTTGTGGGCAACATTAGCTGAAAAAGTGTCCACGGATCCACACTTTACACTCAACCGAAAATAGTAGACCATCCGGGTACCTTTGGGATACTCATTTGAACATACTACGATTTGGGATGTACTAATTCTAATCTCGGAAACTGTTTAGGATGGATAGTAAGTGAATTGGTATGTAGCTATGGTCTAATTTCACTGTAGCAATGATTTTTTTTTTTTTTTTAATTTTTAACGGGGAAAAATGTTTGGAAAGCTAACGTTTTCTTGTCCTAAGCAAAAAATGGTCTGAAACAAAATGGTGCTTCCTCTTGAATGAATCTGGAGTGGGATTTATACTATTTGGACTTGGCAGGTAGCATTAGCTAGTTATTCAATATAGCTATTCAATATATATTCGTGTTTAAACATTTCAACGTTAATGGTTTCCTTACCCTGTACAAGTAGTTATAAGGTTTGGGTGCACTTGTCTCCTTAGAAGGAGCAAGTAAAAGCAATGGTGAAATGGTGGGAGTGGTCTCTTCCAGGATGACCCCGCCCCTCGTCCGTGATTAGATGAGGACGAAAACGATGTAAATCATTATCTCAAGAGAAACAGGACATCCTTCATCAGCAGTGGAAGCAAAGTGCTTCAGAGGCTGTAGGAGGTGAAAAATTGTAGCTCTTTAAATGATGTAATAATTGCTGTAAGAACATGACTATTATTCCACGGGGTTCTAAAGATCCGAGAGTGTAATCAAGCTCTGACTCACTTCATCGCCCCCATAACAATAACTAGCAATGCAAACTGAGATGTCATTAATGTAATGTCCATCACTGTCGAAGTGTCTCACCACTGGAAAGGAGAAATCCTTCATTCTGATGGCACGGGTACTCGACAAAAACGATCAGCCATTATGCTCTTGGTTTCCCAGATGTACAACTGATTACATCTCTTGCAGGAGAGACAATAAGCTTCTCTTGTGGTGGTGGATGAGGAGTGATGAGTGGTTTAAGTGAACAGTGTTGCTTGAGCCATATTTCCTGGTTGGAATTTCCGGGTTTGTGGTTCCTGCTTTCCGTATGCCTGGGTTAAGTTATGTGTGTTCTCTGTAATTCCTGGTTTCTGCATTGCCTTTGTGGCCTGGTTTCCTGTTTCTGTGATTTGTGTTCCTCAATTTGTGTTTTTTTCCCCCCCTGGTTTCCATGTTTCTGTTTTAATTGATGTGCTTTTCTTGGTTTCTGTTCCCTGGTTTCTGTATTCATGGTTTAAGAGAAGTGTGTTCTGTGTATCCTGGTTTCTGTGTTTCCTTGTTTCCTGTTTCTATATTTTGTGTTTCTGTGTTTCCTGGTTTAAGTGTTCTGTGTTCGTTGGTTTCTCTGTTTCCTTGTTTCCTGTTTCTGTATTTCCTGTTTTATATGTTTCCTGGTTTTTGTTCTGTAGGTTTGTTTTTCCTCTGGTTTCCATGTTTCCATGTGTATTTCTTGGTTTCTGGTCTCTGTGTTCAAGGTTTAAGAGAAGGGTGTTTGTTGACCCATGTTTCCTGGTTTGGTTCCTTGTTTCCTAATCCTTAATGTGCGTTCTTTGATTTGTGCTTCCTGCTTTTCCATGTCTGGGTTTTCCACGTTCTGTGATTCACCGTTTCTGCATTTTTGTGTTCTGTTTTTTTTTTTTTTTTAACCTGGTTTCTGTGTTTCCTCGTTTCCTGTTTCTGTGTGTTCTGTGTTTCCTGATTATGTATTTCCCTGTTTGAGTGTTGTGTAATTCCTGGTTTCTGCATGGTCTGTGTTCTTATATCCTGTTTGTTTTTTCTTCTTCTTTGATTTAACTTTTTTTTCTGTGTTTCCTGATTTCCTGTTTATATGTTTCCTGGTGTTCTGTGTTGTGTTCCTTGGTTTCTGTGTTTCCTGATTTTGAGTTTCCCTGTTTCAATGTTTCTGCCTTGCCTGCGTTCTTTGTGTCCTGTTTTCCTTGTTTTTGTATTTTTATTTTTCTGTGTTTCCTGGTTTAAGTGTTCCATGTTCGTTGGTTTCTCTGTTTCCTTGTTTCCTGTTTCCTTGTTTCCTGTTTCTGTTTCCCTGTTTAGTGTTCTGTAATTACTGGTTTCTGCATTGCCTTTGTTGTCTGAATCCTGCTTTTTATTTTTATCTCATTTCCTGTTACTTTATTTCCTGTTTTTATGTTTCCTGGTTTGTGTTCTGTGTTCCTAGATTTCCGTGTTTCCTCGTTTCCTGTTTCTGTGTTTCCTCATTTCCTGATTCTGTGTTTCCCTTTTTTTCAGTGTTCTGTGTTCCTTGGTTTCGATGTCTCCTGATTTTGAGTTTCCCTGTTTCAGTGCATCTGCATTGCCTGCGTTCTTTGTTTTTCTGTTTCGTTGTTTTTGTATTATGTTTCTGTTTTTAGGTTTTTGTGCTTCCTGGATTTCTGTTTCTGTGTTTCTTCCCGTTTGCTCTTCTATCTAATTCTTTTCGGTGCTAGATGAGGCTGAAACTGTGCTAAAAGTTAAAACAATGATTGCAAGTGTTGCAAGTATAACATCAGCATATTATTGGTTCACTTTCTTTTTTTTTTTTGACAAATTTTATGTTCTGTGTTCCCCATGAGGACCGTGAAGGATCTCAGGCCTGCCAGCAATGCAAGACTCTTTGGGAAATGTTAAAGAGGTCAGGCTGGATGAGTGCCTGTAGAGCAAGAGTAAAGAGAAAGAAGAGGTTTTTTACGGCCGTCTTGCCCTTGAGCAGAACAATGGCGTCCCTGCGTGAAGCGCTTCAGTAAATATCAGGCTGATGGTGATGTATAATCGCCTAGCACTTCTAAAGAACCTGATTATAAGTCTGGCCTAGAGGCGTGTGTGTGTGTGTGTGTGTGTGTGTGTGTGTGTGTGTGTGTGTGTGTGTGTGTGTGTGTGTGTGTGTGCCTGATGCAGCAATAGATAGAGAATGTTTATGGGGGCCAGGAAGGGGTTGATATAGTGTATGTGTGTGTAATGAGTGCAAACCCTAAAGATAAAAAAGAAGAATGGAACCCAGATGTTGTATTCATCTGTCACTGCCTGTTTTTCCTTCCGTTTTGTCTTTAGCTGTTGTTAGTTTGTCCTCTCATTCATCACTGGCCACTGTGGCAGCCTGGAGCTCCAGCCAGCTCTGAACTCTCACACCCACATTCGGACATGGTCTCAACGTCTTGTTTTCAAGGTCCCTGGAAGCACAAAACTCCTTTTGTGTTGTCTTAAATGACATAATCAGCTGAACAACATATAGACAGGTATAGATTGTGCTGAGTGGGCGGGACCAGTGTGGAGCTCGTTATCATGCTTCCCGGTTTCATTTTTCAATGTTTCCATGTTTTCTGGTTATGCTTTGAGGATTCTTCTCAATCTCTAGTTTTCCACATTTCCTGTTTCAGTATACCATGTTTGGTCATTTCCATATTTTCTGGTTTCAGTGTTTCCAGCTTTTCGTTTTACTGGTTTCCTTGTTTCCTGGTTATGGTGTGAGAGTTCTTTGTCACAGTTTTCTACATTTCCTGTTTACTTTTTTAATTGCTGTTTTCTATGCTGTCTGCTTTTCATTTCCTGGTTTACGTTTTCCATGTTTCGTCGGTTCGATATTTTCTGGTATCAGTGTTTCCCAGTTTCTGTCTTCACTGGTTACTTTGATTGATGGTTTCCTTCTTCATGGTTTCCATGTTTCCTGGTTATAGTTTGAGTGTTTTTTTGTTTTTTTTTTAATGTAGCTGTTTTCTGTGTTTTCTAGTTTCCCTCTTTCCTTTTTAAGTGTTCAGTGTTTAGAGTGTTTCTGTTTTGTTTTCAATTTCTAGGTTTTGTGTTTTCCTGGTGATTCCTGGTTTATGTTTTCAGTGTTTCCTGGTTTCCATGCTTCCTGGTTTACATTTTCAGCTGATTTCCATCTTTCTTGGTTACCTCCTTTCTGGTTTCCTTAATTCCTGCAGTTTTCCCACATTGACTTTTTTTTTTTTTAATGTAGCTATCTTCTGTGCATTCTAGTTTAGATGTTTCCTGGTTTAAGTGTTCAGTGTTTCCTAGATTCATTATTTCTAGATTTTGTAGTTTCATGCTGGTTCCTGGTTTAGGTTTTCAGTATTTCCTGGTTTTCCAGCGCCCATATTTCCATGTTTTGTGGTTTCCTGTTTTTTCCTCATTTCTAAATTTGTGGCATGGTGGCACTGTTGAATCACAGCTCCAGGGTCCCCAGTTTAATCCTGAGCTCAGGTTACTCTCTGTGTGGAGTTTCAGTGCATGCTCTCCTGATGTTTGCATGGGTTTCCTTTAGGTTCTTCTGGTTCCTCCTACCTCCCAAAAACTTGTTGGTGGAATGATGACATTAAATTACGCCTAGGTGTGAATGAGAGTGTGCATGGTGCCCAGTGATGGACTGTCATCCCATCCAGGGTGTATTCCCACCCTAACACCACAAGCATACCTAAGATTCCCGATAGACCACAACCCTGTCCAAGATGAAGATGAATGAATGAATAAATGTACCCTCAAAGACACACACTTTGAACAATCGTGATTTCTGGAAAAGCCTGATCCTTGGTCTCTCCAACCAGCTGCTTCTGTCTCTGCAATGTTCCAGCCACTGATTAACAAGCGAGACCTGTTTAATATGAACCTGCCGGAATATTACAGACTTCACATGCCTTTAATTTTGGCCAGGGTTCACCGTGTGTGTATATCATGTTTGTTTTGTTAGCAATGCTGTACATCATTAGCCCAGTGTAGCTCAATAAGTAGCTTAAACTGTTAATAAGTTGGCATGCAGTGATTAAGTATAAAGGAATGTAGAAATAGAAGGTATGTCATGTATTTGGTCGCAAATGTTGTTGTCAAAGTGCCTAACAGTGATGTGTGTACACACACACACACACACATACACACACACACAACTCATACATGTGACACATACATGTAATATGAAGAAGCATTTGGCCTACAGCCAAGCATTGCATCCAACCATCCAGTCTCTGTACATTTATCTACAGTATCACTTGGCCCATAAGATCTTTGCCCCCAGCCCTGCCTCGCCCCGCCCCATGATGCATTCACACATGCACACGCACACACACACACACACACACACACACACACACACACACACACACACACACACACACACACACACATGTCCAAACGCACACAACTGTTCTTTCTTGATCTTGCTCTTTCTCTCCCTCAAGTATCCATTGTAATCTCCCCCTCTCTCATCAACCATTCTCTTCCTCTTTTCCTTTTCTTTATTTCCCCTTTCTCTCTCTCTCCATCCCTCTAATCTCTCTCTTTATATCTTTCCTGTGATAAATAGTTTTCTTGTATCCTCACTTTCTTTACCTTGTCACTCTCTTCCTCTCTTTTTCTTTCTCTTGTATTCTCACCATACCTTTTTCTTCTAATATGCACTCTCTCTCTCTCTCTCTCTCTCTCTCTCTCTCTCTCTCTCTCTCTCTCTCTCTCTCTCTGTCATTATTACCTCCTTTCTTCTCCCTCTTCCCTTCTTTATTGCTTGTAAAATCCCATTTCCATTCCCTTTCTCTCTCACTTTCACGCCTCAGCCTCTATTCTCCTACGTCATGTGCTTTTTTTTTTTTGTTCTCTTATTTTTTTATGACGTGTAATCTCCCCCTCTCCTTCCCCTGTCTCTTTCTTTATTACTCATAAAGTCCCTCTCTCTCCTCTCATCAAATATTCTGTTTCTCTCTCTCCTTTTTTTCATTTTTTTCCCCCAGAATGCTCTGGGAGACGCCGCTATTTTACGAGCTCTTGTTCGAGCAGCCCGTATTCTTCAGACAGAGTGAAATAAAAGTGCATGAAATCTCAGATCACTCTACATCACTCTGACTGGTTAGGCTGCAAACGCCAATTCACGAGTGCACAGTAAAATCTGCATGCTTCAAAACTTCACAGCGCTCCAGACGCCCCCTGTTATTTTCCGTAGTTTTCCATAGTGTTTTGTCTCATTTTTGCAGCTCAGAAAACGACAAAATGGTGACAAAACCTCTTTTTAATATCTGAGATGTACTGTATAGAGAGCTACTGGTTTATATCTGCACACTTTATTACAATATTACGCATTTGTAATTAGGAAGTGTTGGGAAGGGTGTCGTAATCGTTCCACTGTTTTCAGTTTACGATGTTTAGTTTTCAAGTACAGCCCTTGCCCATGTGCTACAAAGTCACCATTAATGATGTAATGAAACATAGCCTGTTTTTAGCCTTGTTTTTAGCTGTAACAGTAAGACTTTCCAACATAGTGAAGTCTTCAAAAGACAGCGGCTAGTGAGGTAACTGTTAAAACAGAAATGATGACATGAACTAACCAGTTCATACAGCATTTTTTGGAATAACTTGTGGAGTTTTTTGGGGGTTTTTTTTGCAGAAAACTACTTGAATTGGCGAAATCGCAATTGCACGAAATTGTTCTGCTCGGCCTTTCGCAGTGATGTTTGTTGATAAGCTGTACTCGTGTTCGACACAAGTGAATCGAAGAGGGCTTTGGCTTAATGCGCGTTGTGATGACGTCACATGACATGTCTTGGCCCAAATCTGCGGAAAATCTGCTGTAACTTTGAAAAATTGCAAGCTCCTCCGAATATTGCGGAGTTCGCTTGATTTTGCGTTAATTTCTGCAATTGCAAAATCGCGTAATCCTAGAGGGACTGACTAACTTGTTTTGCGGATGTTTCACAATATTAAATATAACTATAAATGGATAAAAATGTATGATGTGTCAATGTTTTGGCCCCCTGACCCCCGCCATTTTCTCACCAAAACACCTCTACATCTTTTCGAACTGCTGCTCATGCTGCATTACAGGGCAGCGTAACACACTCAGTGTGTCAACTGTCCTCTTCCAAATACACGACCTCACCAACGCCCACGATTGGCTAGTGTTGCTGTGATTGACAGTAGAGAGAGAGAGTATGCCATCCCTCCCACCCAGAGAGCACGGCCAATTTTGTCACGTAGCTAAACACTGCATTTGTTTCAGTTTCATGTAATGGATTCTTCAATAACATGGAGCAACCGTGAGTAGTGTTTGACGTAGAGTTACTAATGTTTATTTAACACTGATCTTATCTTCCTCAGATCAGGAACTGTTGGAGGACATCATGATCGACAGCAGCTTCTATTTGTCTAAGCCAGTGGTGAGTGTGAAAATAGAAAACACCTAAGTGTTGTTTTATTAAATATGTCATGTGTGTTAAAATGGATCTTTTTCACATCTCCATGTTGGTTTTAAAATGTTTGAAAAGACGGATAAGTCTGTAGCTAGCATTTTAAAATATCGGACTGCTTGAAAACCACTGGCCGTAAACACCTAAAACATGGGCTGTACTATCTCGATTTGAGTGGACAGATCAAACATTTGTTGTCCGGCGAAATGTTTTTGAAGGACTCGTGTGTGTGTGTGTGGGACGAACTGAGAAAAGCTAGCAGCATGTGTAGAGACCACGACTATGCAGCAGTTCCTACTCCAGCTAACTATATACAGTGTATAATTAACTATATTGATTATAAATAAACATATAAATAAAAACTAGTATATAGCTAGCTAGTTTTTGGGGTGCTGTTCATTCACAGCTTCACCAGACCATCGATTTTAAACGAACTACCGAGCTAGCCAAACGTGAAAAATGTACCTAGCTATTTCCTGCTTACGTTAGTCCGCAATATACTGTTAATATATGTTTCGGATCAGATTCGCTGTCAGTCTCACATTTCAGTACCTAAACAATGTTCAAAAAGGCAACCATAACACTCCTGTTCATTCATAGCCATTATGAAAAAAGTCCATATACACATTTTTTTAACTGTACACCTAAAAACTGAAAATCACTTATCGTTTGTCTTAGCAAATAATTTTAACGTTTATTGGAATAGTTATGTAGCAGAATTGTACAAATGTACACAAACAAACATTATAGTGAACACTCAATAGGCGTTGCAGCACAAATCAGTACAGTGGCTATGCAAAAATAGATTATATTGTTAATATTTCATTAAAAGGTCCATAAAATTATTCCAATTATTATTTAAACCCACGTTTTTTTCTTCATTCTTCCTCTTATTTTTTTTGGCACATCAATTCAAGAGATGCACACTATGGCAGGTGCGTGGTAATCAGGGTTGTTATGGCACTTTACTCCTGCATGCAAAATTAAGGGCTATTACTTAGTGCAAAGTGTGTTAGATAAGTGTTAGATGAGAGTGTGTATTAGAGCTGGGCGATATTGCAATTGACTTTATGAACAATTCTCAATTACGATTAAAAAGATTTTTTTGTTCTTACATATTGTAATTGAAAAATTATGCAATTTATTTATAAAGGTTTTTTTTTTAATTTATTAGAATGTATTATAAATTATTTATTATTAGAAATAGCAACAACACCATCTATAGCAAATAGTGCAAACAGTGGTTCTTTTGAATAAAGTATATTTAAAGAAAGGATATTTTTTTAAAAACATTATTTGCACTATTTGCTATAGATGACACAGTTACTATTTTTGCACAACTTCCATGACATGAAATGCCACCGCAACTGAGAAGTCAACTTGGGGTATTCTTCTCAAATCCGAGTTCCTTCCACGTTTACGGAGTGACGTCAAATCAGCATGGCTGTGCACAGCATCAGAAATAAGCAAAGTAAAACTTCTTACCTTTTAAATGAGTTATACTGTATATACAAGTATTAGCTTTAGATTAATTAACATACAGACATATTCGTTTGTTAAACCTAAAACACTGACGATTGTCACAAATTGCAGGGTGGAGGAGGATGCAATTGCAGTAAAAGCTTTATTTAAAGAGGAGGCAGGCAAATTAAAAAATGTAGTCAAAAACAGGCACAGAGTCAGGCGATCAGTAAGCAGGCAAAACAGGGCAAAAACCAGAATCGCAAAACCAGGAACGAGAACAGGATAAAAAAATGGGAAAACATACACAATAAACAAAGGCTTGGTATTTCTGGCAAATAAACACAGGACGATACTTCGCGGCGTAAAACAAAAGCACCAGAGTATAAATAGACCAACTAATCAAGGGAGAAATGGGAACAGCTGTGAATGATGATGACAATTTGAGGGAAACAACCAATAATAATACAGGGGCGGAGACAGGACAGAAACCAAAACAAAAACACACTTTAACGTAAACAAAGTCAAAACCTGGAAGAGCGTGCTGTCGCGGGAAATATTTGACAACTATACAGTTCGCTGTTTGAGAAAGAAAATATAAATCACTCATCCGACTTAGCTGCCTAGCTTGTTACTAACAAAATACAAACATGGTGGCGTCAGTTTTCCCTCTTCGTTTGTCGAATGTACCGAGGTCGAAAATGAAAATGATGTAATTCCGACCGACGAGTTACTGCTTAGGCATTGTATTTTACATAAACTTGTTCATCTGACTTTTCAAAACTGTACCAATTCCATATCTTTGAAGTGATATTTGAACCTTTCTTTGCTACGAGCTCAGTCCTCAGCGAAGTACTGCCTGTTTATCTTGCCTTTTTTATTTTTAATCTAAGTGCACAGTGTTTGAAGGTAGCGCAAGCTGTAGGTAGCGTTTATCAAATTAAGACGGTTGTGTTTTTCCTTCTTATAGGTTTAAATTTTTAAATAGCTTCTATGGGTGTTAAACATTAATTCAAATTAACCGAATTCGAATTACAAAATCAACTCATTTTGTAGTCACAGACTACAAATCAACTCATTTTGTAGTCACAGACTACGTTAATTTAATAATATGGCTTCCACCCATATAGAATAGTACTTGATCCAGCACACAGTACTATTTTACATTTTATCTTTTCATATTGTGCTCCAGCAGTTAATTATGCGCAAAACTTAAACAATGAAGCCATGAGATACTTAGTCAAGGTCATGAAATCGTAACCTGTGCACATGATATTATAATTCAACTTAGGTTGAATTACAGAATCGCGTGTAACTGTGCAATTTTGGTATTAAGTCCTCATTCACTCAACCTGTGTGATTTTTTTCGGCACTTGGCCCAATGGACACTTAACTTTTTTAGTCTAATAGCTAACAATAGTGTGTTTGCGTTGGAGTGGCAATATGAACTCATTTTGCATTAATGATAAAATCTGATTAATCCTGCAGCCCTAACTCTGATGACGTCCTGACCACTCTGTGTCTCAAACCTCATTTTCTTAAACTCAAAAGCACATTTGACAACTCTAGGACTGATACACCACAGGTACGAGTACTATGTTAGCATCACCAGGGTGATTTATGGTGCTATTCGGGACAAGGCCTGTGTGCTAAACACCCCTCTAATTGTGCTTGAAATGCATGGAAGTTGCAAAATGAATCCTTTGATGGTATGTTAAAAAGTTTTTGGAGTGGAGACACACACACACACACACACACACACACACACACACACACACATTATACTCAGCTTTGACTGCACAGCGAAGCAGGAAGTGTATTTTAGCATTGAGTTATTGCTGTTGGTGCGACTTTGACTGCATAACCGATTAATCTTTCATCTGACTTACAGTTAATCACGCTCTGCATTTTATCCACCAGCCAAAAGTCCATCTGGCCTTATTAATCTTTAAGGGTGTGTGTGTGTGTGTGTGTGTGTGTGTTTAAAGAGCTAATGAATGATTGGTGTGCTCCAGCGGCAGTCACATCACTCCTAATGGAGTAATAATATTACTGAGCACGCCATGTTGAGTCGTGCTTGTGTGTTTCCACACAAAGCTGTGAGCTTTAATTCATTACCAGTTTCACTAGAAGCTTTTTTTAATTTTTTTTTTTTTTTAAATCAGATAAAAATGATCTTTGCTTTAGGATAGAAGTTCTCTTTTTACTGCTTGAGTAAACCAGGGGATATAAAGACCATTCTTAATATCTGTAGTGAATCTGATTATAGATGGTAATGTATAAACCTGCTGAGACTAAATCCCCATGGGCGGCTATGAGATATGAGGTTACATATATGAGGGTGTACACCTACTCAGAAGCCATATGTCAATATGTATGGTGTTGTTTTTTTCTTTTAGCTACAAAGGAAGTACTGCAGTACTCACACTGTGAACACACTTTCAATGCCTTTGTTTCCGATATAATGATATTAGTCGACACAAGGTTTTAAATTTTTGAAAACCGTGTCTATTTAAGGGTTTATCAACCTTTGTGTAATGTGTGCAAATGCTTTCTTACGACAAACCAAACAAAGAAATTCTCATCAGACTGCCGAAGGTTTCCGTAACACTGATTTTCTACGTACTCATATTGATAAATTCCAATCAGCCATCAGTTATGGAGCACGGTTACAGCACAGCTGATTTATATTTAGCCACGCCCACAGAACTCCATAAAAGGCAAAGCTCACAGAGAGCTGAAAATGGCAAAGTGACTAATTCTCCAGTAATCAGTCCATACCGGATTTCGCTGAGTTTTTTTTTTTGATTGTTGCGGCCAAAAATGTTTGATTTCCCTGTGGCTTTTTTCAAAATTTGCCTGGTTTTTTTGCGGAAAACTACTTGAATTGGCTAAATTGCAATTGCACAAATTGTCTTTCGCAGTGATGTTTGTTGGTAAATGAGACCTTTTAGCTGTACTCACGTTCGACGCACGTGAATCAAAGAGAGCTTTGACTGAATGTGACGTCACATGACGTGTCTCGGCCTAAATCTGCGGAAAATCTGCAGTAATTTTGAAAAATTGCAAGCTCCTCCGAATATTGCAGCATTTCCTTTATTTTGTGTTCATTTCTACGATTTGCAAAAGCCTGGAGGGACTGATTAATGCAGCTCAGTCACACTGCAAAAAACAACATCTTAGCAAGTGAAATATCTTCAATATAGTCAAAGGTATCTAGTATTTCCTATTATAAAATTACAATAAACCAAATATAAGAATATTAAACCTATTTTTAGACATTTTTGCTCATTTCAAGCAAGAAAAAATGTTTTTTTTTTTTTTTTTTTTTTAGCATTTGTTTCAGGAAAGAAGCAAAATTATCTGCCATAAATGGTTAGAAATATGCTCCATAAATATATATTTTGTTCACTGTAATCTTATAAATTCAAATTACTAGATAAACTTGACTATATTTAAGATATTTTCACTTGCCAAGACACCATTATTTGCAGTTCAGCATGTTGGCTACCACAGACACACACTAACATGCCCTCATTTTTGACTTTAGTCCTTATTGAAGAGCTAGTCTTATTAGTTTGAATTTATGGATCGGTTTTGGATTGCTTTCTTTCACGTCATGAAATATTATGAGATGGCTAGCACAACATTTCACAATGTTTTCACCAAATTTGTGTCTGTAACTGAAATAAATGAACGATTTCGGCTTGACAGCGTAATCCGTATATAAAATCCTAGTAACTCAAAAGTTGAATCTGATCCGTCGATAGCTCTAGTAGGAGATGAACATTTTTTTCCGAACGTTTTCATTTACATGAGTACCGCGTTTCTTTGTTTCTTGTGTAAATGCTCCTGTGAACAGTTTACGAATAAAATATCCGTATCCAGCTTGATAAACAAGGCCCAATCGATGGATATTCGCTTAACCATGAGAAGAGGGGAAAACTGCATTTTCCACCACAATTCAACTTCCTCCTGTCAGCGGCGGCGTACATGATTGTGTTTGGCAGACGTAATATCGAGAAATAATGAGCAGAAATTTTTATTTTTTTTTTAAAAACAAACAGCAAAGCTTTTACTGAATGTCAGCTCAATATTTCAGCCTGTAGCCCTATAGCAGTGCTCGCTGTTGTGCCAGTTAAAATTCAAACATTTATGAAATTTACAACTGCCGCATGGTGTAAACGGCTGCCGTCGGCAGTTTAAAAATCTCACTGGATTCATTAACTTATAAACATGATCACTGTGGCAATGCATGTTCACAACAATCAGCGCATAATGCTTCGACTTTTGTAAGCACGTTGTGGCTTGAGATGGTGGAACACCTACAAAATACAAAATTGTCCAATCAAATATTTGCGGGATGTAAAAAGGAAGGGGAAAAAATTAATTAATTAATAAACACATCCAATGTTAGTGCAATTAGTGCCTTAACAGTAATATTTTCATCACTGATTGGCCTTCATAGGACTGATTTATTTGTCTTGTTTTCATATTGCTGATAATATGTAAAGAGCTAGGGGGCACCTCCAGGGTTGGTGGTTCTAATCCTGCCTCTGACCTGTGTGTGCAGAGCTTGTATGTTCTCCCCGTGCTTCGGGGGCCTCCTCCAGGTTCTCCAGCTTCCTCCCCCAGTCCAAAGACATGTACTGTAGGTTGACTGGGATTTCCAAATTGTCCATAGTGCGTGAATGTGTGTGTGATTGTGCCCTGTGATGGGTCGGCGTGTTACTCCTTGTGCCCCGAGTTAGATAGGCTCCAGGCTCCCCTGCGACCGTTGTGTAGGATAAGCAGCATGGAAAATGGATGGATGGATAGTAATGAAAGTAACTTTTCACATGAAAACATGTCATTCATTTAAAATATTATTTTTTAATACTTGAATACATTTAATAGTAACTTTCACTTGAGTACATTTTTTTTGGCTGAATACTTCCACCTTCAATTGAGCAAGAATTTGATACAGTATCTGTTCTTTCACTTAAGTGTAATTTCTCAGTACTTTATCCACCACTGACAACAAGAAATAATAATAATAAAAAATGCTGCTGTGTGAAATAAGGGTGTTTTTTTTTTTTTTTAATCATTACTAGGGGTGGGAAATATGGCAAAGATAATATATCACGATACCTGAAGACATCTTAACAATAGACAACATGTATCACAGTATTGAGGTCTTGGAAGTATATGGTTGCGATTTAACACTAAGAAGGGGGGAAAGTAAAATTCTGTATTTTACAATTTGAAGAATTCCAAACAGTACAGTTTGTAACCGGTGTTAAAAAAAAAAGTTATAAGAAGATGTTGTGATAGCTGTTATATCTCAGAAAAGTGTATTGTGACAAACTATCACAATATCGATGTTATATTGTCATACTGCCCAACACTAATCATCACACCCCTAGAGTGAACTGTCCATCAGATTTGATGAGGGAAGTCTCAGCTGTCTGTGTGATAAATGACTGTGTATGTGTATGTGTGTGCATCCTCTCCCATGCCTCAAACAGTCTAACCACACCCTCCACACTCCAGAGACAAAATATGGCCAAGGTGAATGATGAATTTTCACGTGTTACGACTTGGCGGGTTGTTACTCTGCATCCTGGGAGAGAACATAAAATCACCACGCACATTTTCACTTTCCGTCTCTCTCTCTCTCTCTCTCTCTCTCTCTCTCTCTCTCTCTCTCTCTCTCTCTCTCTCTCATCCTCTCTCACTCTCTCTGTCTGTCTTGTCGTTTTTCACTCTGTCCTCTTTAAGACTCGTTTTCTCATTCCTTAGCTCTGCCAAGCTCTCTTCACACAGCACAAGCATGCTCACACATAGAGCTTTATTCAGGCCTGAGATTTTGAGCACAAGTTGACCGTAGCCTGGGAACAGATTTTGAATCCAACCTTATTTTCATTGGCCTGAAAATAAAACCCCAAATACAAAAACAAAAATACTAAGCAAACCAGATTCCAACTAGATCCCGAATAAAACCCCACCTTCGTAATTACAGCTTTTGTTACATTGTAGTGACTATCATCAGATAACCTGAAATTGGTCATTAATACCATTTTATGTGATACATATACAATGCATATGTGTGTGTGTACTTGCATGTATAATGAGTTTCAGCAGGACTCCATCTGTTAGCTTAGCGCTTAGCCACGTCCCATCAGGGAACACCGTTGCTGGGCGACATGCGGCGTGGAACCTCAGAGACCCTGTCTGCAACCTTGGTAAAGGACAAACAAGACAATAAGAGAACAGAAGAGGAGGTGCAGGAGAGAGAGAACTCTTTCAGAATATCTAGTTCTGACATAATTTCAAAATACATGAGCGTAGTAATGTGTTAAGAAGTTATTATTCTAGTTGAATACTAAGAAAATGTGCAAAGATTTCCTGAATAAAATTTTTAGCCAGTGTGTTTTGGGACTACTATGGTGTGATTTCTGTTCACTTTGTATCACCTACATGCTTCTGCAAAACAGACAATGATCCATGAACAAACCTGAACCATGAAAATCCTCTCAGACTTCTCATATCAGATATATACCACCCAATCAGATATATATCACATCAATATATTTTATATAATCTGTAAATATGTGAGACTGTCTCTCTCTCTCTCTCTCTCTCTCTCTCTCTCTCTCTCTCTCTCTCTCTCTCTCTCTCAGCCGGACGATCTGATGAGTTTGGTGGCTGTCATGTTGTACGACTTGCAGGACCGTAAGTTCCTCCCACGTGAACGACCGGCCAATCAGGACAAGCAGGAGGAGGTGGCTCAGGTCAGGGAAGTGGAAAACTGTCTGCTCAGGTACTGGGATAAAGACAAGTCACACAACAGATGCAAGTTATGAGTGACAAGTTCAAGATGGTCGCCCTGCTGAAAAAAACAACAGAAACCCTCTTAAAATTTGTAAAGGTTTTAATGGTTATAATGGGAATTGTATTGGTTTTACTGAAAACTAATGGTCCCTGTGGGCCTCTACTGGTAATTTGTTGCCTTCTTTTGGTGGCATGTTATGTCTAGTGGATACAATTAAGGACCAATAATAGTAATAGTAATGGTAATGGTTTTTAATGGCTAGCTGAGGGTTTGTAATGGTATTTGTAGTGGAAATCATTAGAATTTCTGTGATGGTTTCTACTGTTTTTTTCCTCAGCAAGGCATGCTGAGCTTTAAAACACTGCTCTGTCATTTATGTTAAGTGCAAAACAGATTGCGACATAACTACTGTACAAGCATCCAGATACTAGATACTAGATACAACTTTGCGGTGATGACAGTAACTTTGCGGTGATGACAGTAACTTTGCGGTGATGACAGTAATTTTGCGGTGATGACAGTAACTTTGCGGTGATGACAGTAACTTTGCGGTGATGACAGTGATTTTGCGGTGATGACAGTGATTTTGCGGTGATGACAGTAACTTTGCGGTGATGACAGTGACTTTGCGGTGATGACAGTAACTTTGCGGTGATGACAGTAATTTGCCGGTGATGACAGTAACTTTGTGGTGATGACAGTAATTTGGCGGTGATGACAGTAATTTGGCGGTGATGACAGTAACTTTGCGGTGATGACAGTAACTTTGCGGTGATGACAGTAACTTTGCGGTGATGACAGTAACTTTGCGGTGATGACAGTAATTCTGCGGTGATGACAGTAACTTTGTGGTGATGACAGTAACTTTGTGGTGATGACCGTAATTTGGCAGTGATGACAGTAATTTTTCGGTGATGACAGTAACTTTGTGGTGATGACAGTAACTTTGCGGTGATGACAGTAACTTTGCGGTGATGACAGTAACTTTGCGGTGATGACAGTAACTTTGCGGTGATGACAGTAATTCTGCGGTGATGACAGTAACTTTGCGGTGATGACAGTAACTTTGCGGTGATGACAGTAACTTTGCGGTGATGACAGTAATTTGGCGGTGATGACAGTAATTTGGCGGTGATGACAGTAATTTTTTCGGTGATGACAGTAACTTTGCGGTGATGACAGTGACTTTGCGGTGATGACAGTAACTTTGCGGTGATGACAGTGACTTTGCGGTGATGACAGTAACTTTGCGGTGATGACAGTAACTTTGCTTCGTGTCTACATTACACCACCTTGTCACTGATTATTTTCCTATAACATCATACCCCCAAGTGTTTTATTCCTTACATAATGTTTGATTTGAGACAGAATGACAAATTCATGTCTCTCGCTTTTAAAGTTTGTTGTTATCGTGTCTCAGGTTTAAGACGAAACTGGCGGCATCTTTAGCGCGCTGCAGAATCAAACACGACCTGCTGAGCATCGACTGCATTCTGCCAGAGGGCGTCAGACAGAGGCAGAAGAGAGGGTCCAACCTGCCCATATACGCCTGGATTAATACACTGCGCACCAGGTACACACACACACACACACACACACACACACACACACACACACACACACACACACACACACACACACAAGAAAGAGAGAGAGAATCCGACCTGAGTCACAGTTTGAAATAAATAACATTGCAAAGTCCTTTATGGCATGCTGCCTTAAGGTTAACTGGAGGATGTGGAATGTAGTGTGTCTGTGTGTGTGTGTGTGTGTGTGTGTGTGTGTGTGTGTGTGTGTGTGTGTGTGTGTGTGTGTGAAATAGTTTATTGTCCTGTTTTGCTGCTGGGATTCTATTAAGGCTGTTCTCCTATGTTTAACCTCCATTCCACACTGACGCATCTTATTTCATACAGATCTGTATATGTGTGTGTGTGTGTGTGTGTGTGTGTGTGTCTGGGGGTCGTAGCTCATGCGAGCCTTCAGGCACGCTGACCACGGGCAGATAAATCGTACTGAACCACAGACAGATGCAATCAGAGCTTGTGGACGACACACACACACACACACACATACACACACACACACACACACACAGATTTCTTGCTCCATTTTAAATTTCATGCTTTGTACTTATGAATGCTTTTCTTTTTATGAATCACATGACAAATTTGTGATTGAACTAAAATTCTAAATAGTAAATTAAAAAAAAAACAAAAAAAAAAAAAACTAAATAGTCACATGTGACACGCCTTCCCAGTCGAGGTCCTAAATTAACAATCCAAATGAAGAGGCTACTGTTCATGTTCACATAAAATTGTGCATACAAATAGTGTGTATGTTGCAGGTATCTTAAGAGTATTAACTACATCACATGCAAAGTCAAGAAAGGAAACAATATGTAAATGTTTTTTGTGCATGCTATTGTTCTTGATACAGCAAGTTCAGATCTCTGGAGACTTCCAGAAGAATAAAGGGAAACTTGCTACATTCGCATATTTACTCATTCAGTATTACACTGATTAAAAGCCTGTGGTGGAAAAATTCTTTTAATGAAGTTGTGTGTAAATGTCTGCGTAAGTGAAATCGAACTAAACATTTCCACCAGATCTACAAACGTTTCAGAAGCGCGTCCCCAATCCAGCTCATTTGCATTTAGTGACGCCCACAAAATTCCATAAAAGGTAAAGTCCGAAGAGGGCTAGAAATATGAAAATGACTACTAAACTACGAAAGAGAAGGAATTTCTCAGAGGCGGCAGTGAAAGTTGTTATCCCTGTCCTGTACATCATCGAACACACACTGCCAAAGAGAACGCAACATACACTCGCTATGTCATCATGTGTTTAGGTGCCCACATTCTTCTATGAACTTCTTACAAAACCCTTTTCTCTGTGCAGTATGCAGGAAGTGTGTGAGGTGTTGAAGGCTGCAGGTTTCTCCCATGTGAAATCCATCACACAGTTGGAAGGACAGATGTTCTGTGAGGACCTACACTGCCCCGACCTGCTGGTGTTTCCCACGTGTGCGAAAAGAGAACTACACAAAACGAATCTGCTGAAAGATTGCAGGCTGGTAATGCAGGTACATAGACATTTACACTATAAACACACGACCTTGAGCAATGTACTGATCTCTCTCTCTGTGCACTAGGAATACATCGGGGTCGGTAATCTGTCCAACGCCATGCCCATTTACACGTACTAGTACGCAAAAACAAATGTTGTGAATTACACGCACACAGAAGTATTCGTGATCACTTCAGCACTCTGATACATGCACTTCCTTTCCTCACTCCTCAATCACAAGTTCATTAACGAGCGTTGAAATTCTCTGAAGCTACGAGAGGTGATAGGCAAATAGTAAAGGAGTTTTAGCTAACATAAACAGCTACCTAGCTCATAGCACTAGGTATTGGCATTTTTAGCTAAATATAAATAGCTAACTAATAGCTACATAGTCTATCAGTCCCTCCAGGATTTTGCGATCGTAGAAATTAACGAAAATCAAGCGAACTCCGCAAAATTCAAAATTACCGCAGATTTTGAGTACAGCTAAAAGGTCTCATTTACCAACAACACCACTGCAAACAAACTGGACTGTTTTGTCCATGCAAAACAATTTCGGGCGATTGCAATTTCGGCAGTTCAAGTAGTTTTCCGCAGGTAGCTAAATAGCTACCTATTAATAGCTATTATTCATAGTGTTGTGCTGGGTTTTTTTTTTTTTTGTCCTGTTGTTTTGTCATTGACTCATCATTTACACTTTTGGTGCGTTTGTAGGATAAGTCGTCCTGCGTTGGTCCGTGGGCATTGCGCCCCTTGCTGGTTCCGGATGGAGACGTACTTATGGCCGGATCGTTTTCCGCAGCCACCGTGGCTCATACAGCTGCCATCGTCGCTGCTGCACACACTCACCTACACACTTTTCCTCACTCCAGCAAACAGGCTCGCAGCAGCATGCGGGTGTTTGTGTGTGTGGGGGAGTGCTCGAGTGCTCAGAGGGATGAACTGCAGGAGGTCCTCGGCAGCATGGGCTGCAGCAGTGAGTGTGTGTGTGTGTGTGTGGGTGTGTGTGTGTGTGTGTGTGTGCTTCAGATATGAATACACATTGCCTTATAGAGATATTGTAATATATATACGTGTGTGTGTGTGTGTGTGTGTGTGTGTGTGTGTGTGTGTGTGTGTGTGTGTGTGTTTCAGACGTGAAGCTGCTACCCGAGGCTCTCCACACTCTGGATGTGTGTGACACGCGTCTGCAGAAGGTTCAGCTCATCCTGCTGACTCCGCAGTGTTCGCTCTCTGCAGTCTCAAACCCTGTAGACTACCTGCTGCGGGAGAACGGAGGTATACACACACACACACACACACACAGTGTACATGTACAATCAGGTCCCAAAGTGTGCCAACAGGAATCACACACCCTGATCACTTTGAAAGCCTCAGCACAAGCAATTGTGGGTATTAAATGTTCTAAGATACATCATTTGAACACTCGTGGTGGGGTGGTGGAGGTACTGTTACAGCCCACGGTTGATTACTTTCCTATAGCAGCACATCCCAGCAAGTGTTTTCTTCCTCATATACTACAGCAACCAGCCAAGCATTTTTATTTATTAAAGCATATTGAGCATGAATTTGTATTTTGTATTCATTTGAAATTTATTTGAATTTATTGTAATTATTTATTTATTCTGTTTGTATTACCTTAAACGTAGGCATGGATGGAATTTTGTTTGGTCCTTTTTGTGGTTTTGTTTTGTTTTGTTTCTCCTAAATTTGAAAGTCAGAAGTATTTTAGAAAGCAGAAGTATTCTAGTATTGAATAAAACCCTTCATATCGCACTAATTTCCTAGTCTTTCATCACACTTTACAGTATTTTCCCACTATAAATTTGAGATATTATTCCATGTTTACCCGAATCTTCTCGCTGAATTCCATTTGAGCCTCGGCGGAGTTTCCTCTGGGACTCCTTCTGTCCTGTTGTTTCATCTTTAATGAGCGGGACACATGGGCTGCTTCTTTAGAAGTCATTTACCCAAAATACAGAAGTGTAGAAGACAGCTGTCCTTATGCTGCGTTATTAATGGGCCCACTCTTTAAAATTCTGCCTACTTAGGCAGCCTCCTCCCAAGTGGAACACTAAGCAAGTGTGTGTGTGTGTTCAAGATTACGGCATTATGCGTTGATTATCTCTGTAATATTGTATAATCAGCACATGCCTAATTTCACTGTAGGTACACAGATGTATATTGACATTAACATGTGTGTGTGTGTGTGTGTGTGTGTGTGTGTGTGTGTTTCAGACAAAGAGCTGCTGCAGGATCTGTCCCAGGGCTCTGTCTCGCAGTCCAGGCTGCACACACTCGTCTCCGAGCAGAAACGAGACCTTCACCATGCCCTCCGCTGTAAGTGTGTGTGTGTGTGTGTGTGTGTGTGTGTGTGTGTGTGTGTGTGTGTATACCCTATTTAATTAATTAGTTAACTCCAGAGAAAGAAAGTTTAATTGGAAGTTTGACCTAAAAATTGATTTGAACGTGGAACTGTAATGAAACTTTATAATACACCAATGATACACACACACTCTCTCTCTCTCTGTGCCTCGTGTTTTCCTCTTCAATTTCATTATTCTGTGCTCACTTTTTGTTTGATGTGCTACGTAACGACCTAAAGTCTCTAGAGAACAGGATAATCCTGAGAGGGTGTGTATGTGTGTGTATGTGTGTGGCTGTGTGTGTCGTTAGTTAGAGTGTTATCGAATGTACAGGTCTCTGTTCCTCCATGCAGCTCGTTAAAGTGCTGTTAATTAACAAACAGGTGCTGATCAATTTCAGCCAATCAGTAAAGAATCAGACTCGCTCTACTGCTGCAGTGTGTGTGTGTGATTGTGTGTGTGTGTGTGTACACACCCAGGAAGACGCAGCATCAGCGGAATTTTTCTTGTGGCCATGCGGAGTGTCTCCCCACACACACACACACACACACTAGTGCAACTGAATAATCATTAGCTATGTTTACATGCATCTTAACAATCCAGATGATAGCTTAATTAAACCCTTCATGTGCACTTAATGCAAAAGCTCAATTTCTGTCTGATGGAAAGAGATGGATAAATCTTTTAGGTTCAAGGTTCTTTATTTGTCACATACACATTACATACGTGCGATGTAATGTAGTGAAATATTTTTCCTTAGTTACTCGTCCCACAGTGCAATACAACAGACCAACAGCGACTAAGGATATACACACATGATAAAATAGAATGTAGTAAAAAGTAAATTATCTGGAAACTGTTAAAATAATCATGATGCAAACTTTTAAACCTAACGACTTTCACAATCTGAATGTTTACATACATTCTCTGCGTGTGTGTTTTCTATAGATTTCATAGATTTCTTAGACAGACAGACAGACAGATGGATAGATAGATAGCCATGAATAAAATAATTTACATGTGTAAGCATCAGTATCACACTAACATTTCAAAGCAGGACACAATTTTATCTCGTGTCCATTTTGTTAAGATGGACATTATGTAAGGAATAAAACATTTCAGGGCATGATGTTATAGCAATATAATCAATGACAGGATGGTGTAAAGATGATTGTGTTACTGTTACCACCCTGAAAAATCATTTTCCTGTAACATAATGTGACAAAGTGGTTTATACCACAGCATTTTGATTATTTATTTATTTATTAAAGAATGGCGTTATACTTTTTAAATCCGTTTCTAGTTACATTTAACGTTGTCGAACGCCCATCAAACAAGTCAGTACCTGTTACCACTTACAAAGTGCTGACTCCTTCCAAGAAGGCTAAATAAACATCCTCACACATTCAAGTCCCTGTGAATTACCATAGAAATGATAACGTATCAGAACAAGCACATTAATATAAACCTGTGATTTGCATTATAGCTGGGAATTAATATCAAAGCTGATTTTATAGAAGATTACTTAACAACGTCTGACCAATCAGAATCGAGAATTTACACAGGCAGGAAACTCATCTCGCTTCTTATTGCTTGTAGGCGTGGCCTGTACCTCTGTTTTAAGGTTCTAATAAGAAATAGTAGTAGCCAAATTGTACTTGTATTCTGCTATCAAATCCAATCCTTAAATATTTTTAAGATTTGGGCCTGCATCAAAACACTACTGTTCTATATTTGATCAAGGACTACGATTCGCAATTATCCCATAGGTTAACACTGTAGCTCCCCCCCCCCCACCAGATATGTTGCAGGAAATCCAATCTCGCATAAAAATGCTGAGAAGAAGGATATAAGATTGGTTTAGTGCTAGGGAACTGAGTCTTAGAGGTTTAGCTTGTATTGAAGTCTATCAGTGGCCTCTAACTGAATCTCTGCTTCAGGGACGTATCAGTGGACAGATAAATCAATAACTCAAGCAAATTCTGCTGGCTTTGCAGAGAAAGGATTCCTTATTCATTGTTCAGTCTTATGCATTGCTGAGTTTTCTGGGAAATACTCCCGAAACTGTCGAGATGAGCCCGAAACAGTGGTGTTAATAGAGCACTCCTCTAGTCAGTGGCAGCTCATCCATAGGGGCAGGCGGGGCAGAGCCCAACATACATATATATATATATATATATATATATATATATATATATATATATATATATATATATATATATATATATATATATATATATATATATATTCAACTGAAAATGCAACTTATAATGACTTATTATAATGAATTATTCAACCCCCTGAATAGAATCCCTCCAACAGCACAAATATGCAAAACAGGTGTTGTCTCAAGCACACTTGATGCAACTAATCAAGGGCTTCATTAGTTGCACCAGGTGTGCTTGAGCTGGAACACATGAAATACCTGAACTGGCTAAGGGCAGAAAATACATGAAATACCTGGACAGGGCAGAAAAAGGAAGCTATCAACGGGTGCAACCGTTGTCTGAGAAGGCAGGTTTTGAAAAACCCTCGAGTGACTGCAAAAGACCTGCAGCAAGACTTGGTGGTAACAGGCACTGAGGTTTCAGTGAGCACAGTATGGCGTGTACTAAACGCAGAAGGTTTCCATGCCAGAACTCCAAGACGTACACCACTACTGACACAAAAGCACAAGAAAAGTCAGCTCAAAATCATATAAATAAGCCACAGAATAAGCCACAGTTTTGGGATTCTGTTCTGTGGAGTGATGAAACAAAATTGGAACTTTTCGGCACGATGGATCAGCAAATGTCTGGAGAAAGAAGAATGCAGAAAGAACACTTTGTCCACAGACAAGCATGGTGGTGGCTTGGTGATGCTCTGGGGCTGCTTTGTATCCTCCGGCACTGGAAACCTGCAGTGTGTGGAAGGCAAGATGGAGTCATTGAAGTATCAGGAAATCCTAGGAGAAAACATAATACTGTCTGTGAGGAAGCTGAAGCTTGGGTGTCATTGGACCTTCCAACAGGAAAATGATCCCAAGCATACATCAAATTCTACCAAGGCTTGGTTGCAGAAGAAGTCCTGGAAGATTCTACAGAGTCATCACAGTCACCTGACTTGAACCCCATAGAAAATCTCTGGTAGGATTTGAAGAAGGTGGTTGCAGCACGCAAACCCAAGAATATTACTGAACTGGAGGCCATTGCTCATGAGAATTCCTCAGGAACGCTACCAGAAGCTGGTGTCTGGCTATGCATCTCATTTGCAGCAGGTCATAACAGCAAAACGGTGCTCTACTAAGTACTAAAGATGCTTGCCATAAAGGGGTTGAATAAAAGGGGATTTGCTGCTAACGTCTTGGTGCCGGATACCACAGCACACCTTCAGAGGTCTTGTGGAGTCCATGCCTCAATGGGTCAGAGCTGTTTTGGTGACACAAGGGGGACCTACACAATATTTAGGCAGGTGGTTTTAATGTTATGGCTGATAGGTGTATATACATGTATGTGTCAAAAAAATGAAAAGATTCAAAGAAAAATACGCACCTGATTGAAGCGTAGCAATCACCTGGATTCACGTATAT
>CM042563.1:5053483-5153483 GCA_023630585.1 Cranoglanis bouderius
TAGCATTCTTGGAAGGAGTCTGTAAGTGTCAGCGCTTTGTAACAGTCAGAGGTACAGCTGTAACTTGAAGGAAACACACTAACCACATAACACTAAACACAGGTCAATTCTTGAGATTTGAGACCGGGATGGAGGTTCACCTTCCAGCAGGACAGTGACCCTAAACATACTACTAAAGCTACACTGGACTGGTTTAAAGGGAAACATTCAAATGTCCCTGAATGGCCTAGTCAAAGCCCAGACTTCAATCCAATTGAGAATCTGTGAAATGACTTGAAGATTGCTGTTCAGCAACGCAACCCGTCTAACTTGAAGGAAATGGAGCAGTTTTGCCTTGAAAAATTGGCAAAAATCCCAGTGGCTAGATGTGCTAAGCTAATAGAGACATACCTCAAGAGACTTCCAGCTGTAATTGCAGCAAAAGGTGGCTCTACAATGTATTGGCTTTGGGGGTCGGGGTGGGGGGTGGGGGGTGTATAATGCTTATGCACACTCAAGATTTCTGTTTTTTGTCTTGATTATTGTTTGTGTTACAATAAAAAATATTTTGCACCTTCAAAGTGTAAATAAAAAATGTCATGTGTTATCAATACAAAATGGGAAATTTTGATGGACTAACATGACCGAATGGGGATAATTAATGCACTGGTATGGCAAAATGGGAAAATGTGATGAATTGGTATGTAAAAATGGGACGTTTTGGTGGTTTAACATGGCCAAATGGGCATAAATAATGGGCTAGCATGGCAAAATGGGAAAATGTGATGAATTAGCAATGCAAAATGGGACATTTTGGTGGTTTAACATGGCCAAATATGGATACTTAATGGGCTAGCATGGCAAAATGAGAACCTGTGATGAATTAGCAATGCAAAATGGGAAACACTGATAGTTTAACATGGCCAAATAGGGCTAATTAATAGACTAGCATGGGAAAATGAGAAAATGTGATGAATTAGCAATGCAAAATGGGAAATTTTGGTGGATTAACATGACGAAATAGGGATAGTTAATGGACTAGCATGGGAAAATGGGGAAATGTGGTGAAATAACACTGAAAAATGGGAAACTTTGATGGTTTAACATGGCCAAATGGGGCTAATTAATGGACTAGCATGGCAAAATGGGAAAATGTGATGAATTACCATGGCAAAATGGGCAACTCTGATGGATTAGCATAACAAAATGGGGGGAAAAAAATTAATTAGCATGGCAAAATGGGACAATTTCATTCATTAGCATAGCAAAATTGCAGAATTTGTTGGATTATAATGGCAAAATGTAAAAATTTGATGTATTAGCATGGATAAATGGGGACCATTTGAGGCATTAGCATAGCAAATTGGGAGGATTTGTTGAATTCGCAAGGCATAATGGTTAAAACTGATGCATTAGCATGGCAGAATGGAGTGTTGCAGAATGCATTTTTTCTTATGGATCAGCATTGGAGAATTGCAAAATGTAAAGATTCAGCATTGTAGAAAGTTAGATTTCTAAAAGGCGCATTAAAAGCCCTTTTCAGGAATCACTGAAAAGTAGAAACGCTAAAACTTTTCAAATGCTAAAACTTCAAATGCTAAAATATTGCACCTGTACATCATTCAGACTCTCCGCTTATACGTTTCACGTTTTTTTTTCCATGTGTATAATGCGAGCGCCGCTATCATATTGTGCACATCAATCACATTCATTTCCGCATTGATGCACCTGAAAATGTAATCAAAGCAGTTTAATGGCTGCTTTATCTCACATTCTCAAACACATCCTGCTGTAAAGCACAGTGATAAAGATTATTGTGGTGCACTTAAAAATGGCTCATAAAATTGCAATTAGGCGCAAGTTGGAAATTTTACCGGCTGCTGTTTCTCTCTCCAGAATCTATGTTCCCGCTTAACCGTAGCATGCAGTAGAGAGCTTTATAGTGCATCTCTCAGTCTGCACCTGAGGCCAATAAAATGGACTTTACTACACAAATGGAGAGGAGGATGGGTCTAATTCGCCAAAGTAGAGCGATAAAATCTTTCAGCTTCTAGAATTTTCCACGGCACGCCATTTCTTGAATTCCACTTATGTCTGCACTAATGCCAAGCTTACACTGGATGACTTTGGTGTGATTTGGACAATTTTTTTTTTGTAGCAAGAGTTAGCTAAAGCTTGCACTAATAAAATGTTTTACTCTATAGCTTTTTCCTTTTGTGGTTAGGGATGTTTGGGAGCTTCATCACAAAGGCAATAGCTTGTAGCTAACAACTATGTGGGCACTTCTGAATTGTCAGGCCTGATTAGAACTGTTTTGACAACATTTGAAAATGTTAATTTACACCAGTAATTATACCAAAGTTTTGTTGGATGTAGATAACGTTATTGAGGTAGTTCAATATTTTTTTTGTACTTTCCTTTGCTTTTGAAGTTTTAGCACAGGCAAACTGGGCACTTCCTGCTTATGTCCATTTTCAGTTGCTTTGTTACTATGGATGTAGCTAATTTTTGACGAATTATGATTAGCAAGTTAGTTGATGTTAGCGTTGTTAAATGGACAGTGTTGTCAGGTAACTCGGTAAGAGTTAGCGAAAACTTGCGCTAGAAAAATCTTTCATTTTATAGCTTGTTTTTGTAGCAAGGGATGTTTGGGCACTTCATGAATCCGGTAATAGCTTTTAGCAAATGTGTGTGCTTGAGTAGCTATTGTGTTAACCATGAACGTTATTTTACAACAGAAAATTTTGTTGGATATATATTTTATGTATCTAGTAAAATCTTTTACACTATAGCGCTTTCTTTTTTTTTTGTTGGCAGGGATGTGTTTGGGATCATTGTCACTAAGTAGCTAACAACTGTGTAGCCATTTCCCAGTTATCCAGAGTGATTGGCTATTGTGTTAACAAAGAATTACTAATACAAATAATAGTAATAGCTTGTAGCTAACACCTGTGTCAGCATTTCCTAACTGTCAGGCATGATTAGCTATTGTTTCGATTAAGAAAATATTAATTGATGAATTTAAGAATTATACCATTTTGTTAGATGTAGATGATTTATTGAAGTTATTTAGATAGCTAAATTAACTAGCTAGCTGTATTATAAGAGATATAGAGATCTGGTTGAGAAAATGGCCTAAAATCTTAGGACATTCTCAGACCTATACGAAATATGAACAGCAAATGAGATTGACTAGCACTGAGAGGATTGTATAGGCGCTACGAATTCAATTTATTGGGTAAAGTTTACAGCTAATGTGAAACGTATATACTTTGTGAAGGCATAATTACTCAGTGTGCTTGAACAAACACAAACAGGTTTGAGAGTCTCTGTTAATCAGAATCGTTCAGCAGTTTTAGTATCTAGTGTTGTACGTTGAGTAGGAACTGAATTCTGTATTTAAATAGTGTCGTGTTCACTAGAAGATTCCATACAAACTGTATTTGTTACTTCAGAGGTTTTGATAGTTCTAATGCATGTTTATGTTTGTATGGTAAAACGCATCGATTTGGTTAGCGGTTGATGCTAAGTGTAATTGCAGTGGTATTTTAAGTTATATCCTTTTATTTTTTTAAGTGATTTACCAACACATCTGAGTGAAATGTTAATATTTCTGATGGTTTTGTCTTGTTTCCACTGGCACTACACTTTTACATGGTCTCAAATCCAAGATTAACATGGCCAAACAGGGATAATTAATGGACTAGCATGGCAAAATGAGAAAATGTGATGAATTAGCAGTGCAAAATAGGTCATTTGAATTGTTTAACATGACCAAATAGGCATAATTAATGGGCTAGCATGGCAAAATGGGAAAATGTGGTGTGGTTAGCAGTTGATGCTAAGTGTAATTGCAGTGGTATTTTAAGTTATATCCTTTTATTTTTTTAAGTGATTTACCAACACATCTGAGTGAAATGTTAATATTTCTGATGTTTTTGACTTGTTTCCACTGGCACTACGCCTTTACATTGTCTCAAATCCAAGATTAATGGCTATATGCTAGCTAGCTAAATCACAGCTCTCTGTCATTAACTTGTTATCTTACACATTCTCTGTATTTGTCAGTTGCCTAGCAACCAAGTTTTCATGACTTTAACCACTTGAACAGCGAGTATTTCATGTTAGCCTTTCCACCCTGAAAGCTCGAATTCACAAGTTTCATTTTTGGCAGTTCGATTTGTGTGTCTAGGTGATGGTGGTTGTTTGTGACCTTGTGTTTTGGCTATGTTTGACAAATATAAATAACTGACTGTTTTTCTGATTTTATGGAGAGAGAAGGAAAGCAAATAAGGAAATAAACAAGAGAGCGAGAGGAAGGACATAAGGGAGGATATATTAAATATTTCATCGCTCCCTTGTCTTTCTGAGTTAGCATCAGCATGGCAAGACATCATGACCCCAGCACATACACATAGACATGTGGACACACTCTCTAAGAAAGATTGAATTATTCACACTGAGTGGGTAGATTTCTGCTGAGACAGCAGGTGATCCAGCAAGGTACACAAACACACACACACACGCACAGCAGGATTCATGTAAACATTAGACAGTTCTAATTAGCATCTTAAATGATGTACTTTGTGTACTATCAGTGTGAGCAGTGTGTTCATACAGGGAGACTATAAAATACCTGATGTGCTAAAGCCACCGAGAAATGAAGCGTGGAGCGCTGGAGACGTTTGCACTTGACGGTCACAGCCTTCAACATTACGTCAGGGACAGGACCATCAGAAGCCACAATGGTTAGCGTTTTTGCAAAATGGCCAATGCACAGAGTGAAATTTCTGCTACACTACAGACACAAATTATAAGCATTATAAGCATTATAAGTTTAAAACACGAATCTGATTGGTCAGAATCAACTAGAACAGCAGCTATGACTGTAGTCTTGGCTATTATTCAAATCACAGGTTTATGTTAATATGTTTTTGTTATTAATTATTAATTATTAATAAAATTAGTTGTTGATTAAGATGTGTGAATTGGCCTCAAGAATGTAGTGCGTAATGTGCAACTGACTACACCCCTAGTTTTACACTCGATTCTCCTCTACAGCCCGAACCAGAAGAGTCGCCTCAGGAAGTAATAGCTCGCGCCTCCGCTAGTGGATTGCTGGACGGGATTCAGCCGATCAAGAAAGAGGGGCGTGGCCGACAGACACGCAAAGGACCTGCCTATCAATCTCGCCGGAAACCCCACGTCTCCATTAGCAGCCAGTCGCAGGTGGCTGAGTTTCTGAACCGTGAGCTGAAAGCGAATAGCTCGGTCCCAACAGCCGCACAGGAAAGGACCAACGGCACACACTCGCCTTGGGGTAACACACTCTGTAACACACACACATGAAAGCAGGCACCCTCAAGCTTTTTTTGTTGGAGCATTACCAGTGGTTTTCCCTCTCTGCATCTTCCCACTTTGTTGTCTCACTGTGTCTCATTTGCACAGTTTTGTGTGTTGCTCGCCCTACTTTGTGTTGCCAGTGGTGACTTGACCTCGTGTTGCTCACCAGCTCCAACTGAAAACGAATGGTTTCTGCATCTCACCATATGCCACAGTCCTATAAACTTGTGTTTTTATAGCATTAGACCTCTACTGATACGTATTCAGTCATGTGGACAAATCTTAGCATGTACACTATATGGCCAAAAGTTTGTGGACACCTGATCATCACACCCATATGTGCGTTTTGAACATCCCAGTCCAGATTTAGTCCCCTCTTTGTTGTTGTAATACCCTCCACTCTTCTGGGAAGGGTTTCCACTAGATTTTGGAGTGTGGCTGTGGGGATTTGTGCTCATTCAGCCACGAGAGCATTAGTGAGGTCAGGCACTGATTTTGGACAATGTTGGATTGATGGCACAGTCTGTGTTTCAATTCAGGTCAGGGCTCTGTGCAGGACACTCAAGTTCTTCCAGTCCAACGTTGGTAAACCATGTCTCCATGGAGCTCGCTTTGTGCACGACGGCATTGTCACGCTGGAACATGTTTGGGCCTCTTAGTTCCAGTGAAGGAAAACTGTAACGCTACAGCATACAAAGACATCCTATACAGTTGTGTGCTTCCAATTTTGTGGCAACAGTTTGAGGAAGAACCACATATCAATGTGTCATCAAACATTTGGTGTATGTATAGTGTATGTTTTGGTAAAAAGTGGTAGCTTTTCAATTTGGCTTAATTTAATTGACAAGCTAGTTTGATAGTTTTTCTTAAACAGAATCTTTCTCCATCTCTCACTCTCTCTTTTTTCTTACATCCTTAGCTCTGTCCATCTCATAATGCTTTTTGTCCATCTCTTTCACTTTCTCAGTCTCAGGAAAATCCAAACCAACTCATCCGCAGCACTCGTGCAAGCCTGCCTCCTCCAACACAACCTCCACCTTCTCCAATCCAAGCCATGCCTCCTGTATCACAGGACCCACCTCCACCTCCTCCTCCTCCACAGGCCTCACCTTGTCTTATACAAGCCCAGCCTCTTTTATTACAGGCCCAGCTTCCTCTACTCCTTCTAACACTGCACACGCCTTCTCCACCACAGACATCACCTTATTGAACACGGACTCTGCCTCGTCTATCAACGGACCCAACGTCACCGGCTTTACCAAGGGCCCTGCACCATCCTATAGGACCCTGAATCGAACCAACGGCCGCCGAGCTGCTGGTCCTGTGGCTCCGCCCCCTGCACCAACCAAAGGCAGACAGGAAGTCCTGCGTCCTGTGTTGATTTCGTTTCCTCCTCCTCAGTTCCCATCCCTGTGTCCAGCATCTGCTCCAGTCAAGATCAAGACCCCTCTGTTGTACCAAAACTGGAGGAACTGGTCACGCCCTGCCCCGCTGACACACACACGATTCGGGAGCAGCATGCGCCCATGGCTCTGACACACACACACACACACACACACACACGCACACAGTACTGTGCAAAAGTTTTAGGCACCCTATTTTTTTTAGTACAAACTTTGTTATAGATTTTTTATTTTATGACTTCTGCATTATCAAATCAGTACAAAAAAAATATTTTAGATTCCCAAACATTAGTTTTCTAGCACAAAATTAAATGTTACAGAAAAATGTTTGTATGCCATTAAAGAAAGCAGCAAATTACGTAAGAGACACTTTTCAGACAAAAAAACACAATGACGGCTGCTGGATTTTGCTGCAAAAATAAGAAGTGAGTGCGAAAGTCAAAGTCTCCAGAAGAACTGTGGCTGGTTCTGCAAGATGCTCAATAAAACTTACCAGCTCATTTCCTTATAAAACTGCACAAACTGTACCGGAGACGACTATTTTAATTTTTATTGTTATTTTTATCGTTACACCAAATATTGACTTTGTTTCATTTACTACTGTTTACTGCTCTTTACTGTATTTTTTTTTAATGTAGAAACATTTAATTTCATTATTTTGAAGGCATCTTTGCTCTACAACATTTCTTTGCATGTGCCTAAAACTTACTGTACACAGTACTGCACAGTACTGTATATATAAAGCCATGCAATACTGCCAAATTATTGCCTTTGTCTCTTCTTGTGTTTCTGCTCAACGACCAAATGACCTTCTATTTTTGTATAATAATTATTAATACCTGTTTTATTCTCTCGGCTGAAACCTGTATAGCAGAATTAAACCTTTAACACAGCTGCATGTTTTTGAAATGTCTTTATTAGCACAGGGACATTATGGACATTAATATGGTGAGTGAGGGACACAGGTGAGTTACACTTTGCTTACTGTATTTTCCAGACTGTAAGACGCTTTTCTTTTTCTTTTTTCATTCATGTCGACAAAATGAGAGTCGAGCATTCGTTTCGCTTGTACACTTGCCACACCGAGCCTTGGTTGCAGTGAGTTTTGATTAGAAAAATTTTCCATTTTAGGTGAGTTGGTTGTGACACAGTAAATATTTAGCGCTGGTAAAATCTTCGAACCAATCCTTGGCGGTGCCGAAATGGAAAAATGGTAACCGCAGTTTCATCTAGTCTCAGGTTTTATTATAGTATTAAAACATAGTTTAAACAAAAATAACAGTGAATGAATTCTCCAGTAGGCTATATATAGTATTTTTAACATTTCTTTTAAATCGGAATTTAAAAACAGCTGGACATGCCACACCCACAAGTTGCTACACGCCCATAAAAACAAACCTTAAACAAAAGGTTACACTGTAGAGTAACGTTTATTATTTTTACATTAGCTTAGTTGCCCATCGCTGCTTAGCTTAGTTGTTAGGTGTACAGTAGTGGTTACACACAAGTTTGTAGAAAGTTATGTTACTTTTACGCTAACATCACATTGAAAATCCCATAGAGACGCTACATGAGGACTTGTTGAAAAGGATGTTAATAATAGCGTGGTAATGTCTGAATTTTGGAAATTCCGAGTTTCTGACTGACGGTCAAAGGATTTAACTTAATGTGCTCTATACATCCGTAATCTCCGATTTATAAACCAAATCACCAATAGTGTAGAGCAGGTGGAAAATGTAACTTACTATCTTATAACAAAAAAACGTTATTTAGCTAATTTCTCAGTGTGTCCGTTTGTCAGTTTGTCATCTTGCAATTACTGTAATTCAGACACGTACCAAATCAAATCAGGACTGTAGCAAAACCTTCAGCTCAGGACACAATACTGAACTATGGCAACACTAACGGGACAAACACTACACCAGACTTTACCAGTAGGGGGCTCTGAAAGAAGTGCAGTTTATGAGACAGATATCATAAATGAAAAAAACAAAAAAAAAAACAATCACGTGCTACATTAATATTTTTCTCAAGGGAGAATTTTAGGGGGTTGTTGGGGAAAAGTGGGTCTGACAACCCAAAGCCACTTATAGCCCCAAAAATAGGATACTTTAATCATGTGCAAGCGGTTCTCTAACTGAACCTGGCGGACTCAACATTTCACCCACGCAACCACGTTAGGTTTACGTATTTTCAAACGGAAATTACAGCGTCGTTTTGTATCGAGGCTCGCGTTAACACACGGAGACGTTCAGAACGGCCGAAATGGTGTAACGGTGCACCACAATGGCGTAACGTGATCATGACATCAGACATGAAAATGAACTCTTCACTGACATCAACATGATGGTACCAGAGTAATACACAGCTCAAACACATTGTGGTTGTGTCTGTTGGCTTAAAAATGAGTGTAATTGTGTGTTGTTGTTTTTTTTTGTCCAAGGCATGCTTCAGGGAGCGCCTAGAGACGGTCAAAGTTCAAAGAGCTACAGGTGAAGCTTCACCCATAAGGTCATTCATCTCTTCCTTTGCACTTTCCTGGTTTTTGATCGTTTGTTTCTCCTTGGCCGTACAGAGCCTATTGTTTTTATTTACATGTCCTGCCGGTGATCGTAGTCGAGCTGCACCGTCATTGGTGGGGCAGCTCGGGGGTGGGCTTCTTTTTCAGAGTGTCTATGATGGACTGGACACTGCGCTTCACACTGGTAGTTACGCGGCGAGTCACGGAGTCCGAAGAAGATGGAGAGGGACAGGTGGAGGACTTCTGAGAGGAAGAGTGAGAGACCAGGCATTTCTGATAGCGCAGCTGGAAAAGAGAGAGAAAGAAAGGAGGAAACAGAAAGAAAGGATTGAGAGAGAGATTCAGAACTGGAGGTTAGTCTTGTAGCTCCAGCTCAGCAGACACCACGTTCAGGGCAACCTAATGTGTCCTTGTGTGTCATAAGTATTTGCGCCTTACACACCTGATGATAGTTTATTATAAAACTATGTTTACACATATATCCCAAAGAAGCAACAGCTACTTAAATGCTGCTGAACACACAGCTACGTGAATCTGAAATGAGAAGCGCAGGGGACAAAATGAGACACAAATGATTCCCAAACATGCTTGAGCTGCCTTCTGATTAAAACGTATTCAAGTGAGTGAGTGATAGCCGGGACCATATACCAGTGTCACAGTATAGCGCAATATAAATACCTGAAATGATGATGTCATACAGAAATGTATGTGTTATTTGTGTGTGTGAGGCTTACCATGCAGGCGGACTGCACGGCTTCGGACACGCTCCCTGCATTGGGCTCACACCAGAACACGTGACACTGGAAGTGCTGGTTGCCCGTGTCCATGATGAAGGCGAACGTGTGCACGTCACGGCCGACGCCCATAAACGACAGGAAACGCACGCGGCACTCCACCAGCACTTCCTCCTCCTCCTCCTGCACACACATATACACACAGCTGCGTTCGTTTTTCATCTTTACCTTTTCTGGCCCTTTCTTGCCTATTTGTTATTTCTCTCTTTAACGCCCGTAAACAACAAGAAATGCAATCGACATTTATTCAGCACTCCCACTTCCACTCTCCTGAACATACACACACACACACACACACACATTAGGATGATGTGTGTGGATGAAGAAATTGACCTTCTCTTTGATAACGCTGACAGTCGCATCTTCCACATTCAGCAGCACTGCGGTCCAGTCATCCTTCCCCGTGGACGACAGCAGACTGTCAATCGCTCCGTTTATAATGTCCATCCCTGAGAGAGAGAGAGACAGAGAGAGTGTCTGGAGACTGTAAACTATGTTTGTGAAAGTACATTTGTGCGCGTGTGTGTGTGTGTTTGTGTGTGTGTTACCTATGGGACGAGACACAGAGGTCATTCCCAGGTACAGAACATGGAAGCTCTGCTGTAGTTCGGTCTTTGGTGTGGGAAAGTCTACTGAGAGAAAACACACACATGAGGCTGAGAACATTACAGAGCTACGGAAAGTACTGTTTACTGAAAGAAGGACAAAAGATAGAAAATGAGAAACTGGTCTAAAAAAGGTTTTTAAAAAGACTGAAGTAAAAAATAAATAAATAAATAGAAAGAAAGAATGAACAAAATTAAGAAGGAAGTGAAATAGAAACAAACGAAAAAACAAAATGAAGAAATAAAGGAGGAATAATTTTTTTTAAATGCGACAAATAAGACTGATAAAAAAACTAAAATATGAAAGGATGGATGAATGATGTGGGTAATAAAGATAAAAATAAAACTTACAAAGAAAATGCAAGGAAGAAAAAGAAATGCTGAAAGAAATAAGAAAGAAAGAAAGAAAGTGGTTAAAAAAAGACCAAGTAAAAGAAATAAAGAAAAAAAAAATGGATCAATGAAAGGAAGAATGAACAGAAAGAAAGAAAGGCAGATAGACAATAAAGAAATAAAGCCATAAAAAAGAACGTACAAAGGAAAATGCAGCAAGGAGGAATAAACCAAAGACACAAACAAACAAGACTGAGGTAAAAAAGAAAGAACAATCCAACAGAGGAATAAAAGAACAAAATGAAGAAAGGAAAGTAAGGAAGGGTTCCAAGGAAGTGGAAAAAAAAACTAGTAAAAAAACAAATAAACAAACAAAATCTAAAGAGAAACAAAAAAAAAACTAAAGAAGAAGGAACGAAAGAGATTTTAAAAATAAAAGATGAACAAAAAGCAAGAGAGCGTTAGAGTAAAGTTTGTGAGTAGTGTTTAGCCGCCTGTGTTTAGTGGTTAGCTAATTTCCTGCGGAATTGCACACTTTTAAAAGTACATGCTTCACTGTTCATGCCGTGTCGTTACCTTGCAGTGGGACGTCGATGCTGGTCAGGGACGAGCCGCTCGCCGTTTTACCGTTCTTCTTCTCCGCCATAATCTGGAGGAATACAGTGTACAGGTCTCAGATTACCCCTAATAACAACACTTCACACAAGTATACACTTGGGACATCAGTCTTACATCTGGTGGCCTTTTAATGTAAATTTAACATATCATTGCAGTTTATGCACTTATGTTATAACAGCTACAGTATAAACATAAAACATTCACATCTTTACCTCTGACTCTTACAAAGCGCTGACACTGGAGACTCCTTCCATAAACGATAACACATTGGAATGAGTGCGCTAATATCTAAACCATATAAACGCTCCTACTGAAACCTACTGAAGTTTGCTTTAATACAGTATATTGCAAGGTCTACTGTGATTGTGAAGATTAGCAGTTGAATTAAAATATGCCGAGAAACTGGAAATAAAATAATATGATTGTTATAAGTCTGCGAAACGCTTTGAAAAATTACAAGTCGTACCTTTAAATCTGACCAAAAATACATTTTAGAATCACATCAAGGCCATAATTCACAAAACCCCCCAACAGGAAGCTTATCTGGTTTTGTCAGAACACAGAGAGTGTCTCACCCTGGAGCAGATCTGGTTCAGGCTGGCAGCGATGGCTTCTGCAGGGCTGTCACACTGGAACACGTGACATTTCAGCACATGTGTGTTTTTATCCCGAGCCACGTATGCAAAATTCCTAAAAATAAAAAAAATAAAAAACTGGCAAACAAACAGATGCTAAAACATTCAGATCAGTCCAACTCCTCTGACGTCTCATAGCAGCATTATATAAGCCCAATGCAAGAAATAAAAGGGCTGGTTGTCAATAACCAAGAGCAAGAAGAAACCAAACAGCACATATTCATGAGTCATGTGTATATCCATACTGAAACGTCATATAGACTTTTAATTTATTTGGTTTCTCACTTTGATGTTCAAAGGGGGAAAAAATTCTGCAAAAGAACATTCAAATCTTGCGCATCAAAAGCTATCCGCACTAAAAATAACCACAAACACAGATGTGAAATGAGGATATGAAGTGAACCAGGTGCACTCAGGGATTACACACACTACTACCTTACAAAAAGTGAATATTCTCTCTCTGTGCTCCAAATACAGCAGCCATATCCACCAACAGTGCTCTTAACTCCAACAGTGCTCTTCATTCCTTTCTGAAGCTGTATACCAACTTCTGGTAGATGAGTCTTGTTAGAACGGATTCTATGCATTTTATTGTTTACCGTAATAGAAACACTAATTACTTTTCATTTGAGAAGTTGCAGAATATAAGATGGTAAGATGCAAGGTAGGATGCAGAAGTAAGTAGTGTAGCAATAGTCAATGAAATATCCCTAAAGTTTACTGTAGAGGTGTGTGTAGGATCTGTTCCCATAAACAGTTTGACTGTTCACCGCTCTTCCACAGAAAGGTTGATCAATCCTGCCCTTTCCCACGTAAAGCTTGATAATTCCCCCCTCTACAACAGGTTTGACCAATCCTGCCTGCTCCCACAGAACATTTGATCATTCCCCCTCCCTACTACAGATGTTTTGACCAATCCTGCTTCTCCTGCAGAAGGTTTGACCAATCCTGCCTTCTCCTGCAGAAACTCTGTCCATGCCTGCCCTCTCCCACAGAAGGTTTGACCAATCTCACCCTCTCCCGTAGAGGGTTCGACCAGTCCTGCCCACCCCTGCAGAAGGTTTAACCCAATCCTGAACTCTCCTGGAGAAAGTTTGTCCAGTCCTGCCCTCTCCTACAAAAGGTTTGTCCAGTCCTGCCCTCTCCTACAAAAGGTTTGTCCAGTCCTGCCCTCTCCTACCGAAGGTTTTCCAGTCCTGCCCTCTCCTACAGAAGGTTTGTCCAGTCCTGCCCTCTCCTACAGAAGATTTGTCCAGTCCTGCTCTCTCTTACAGAAGGTTTGTCCAATCCTGCACTCTACTGATGAAAGTTTGACCAATCCTGCACTCTCCAACTGAATGTTTGACAAATCCTGCCTTCTCCTATAGAGGTTTTGACCAATCCTGCACTCCCTGCTGAAAGTTTGACCAATCCAGCCCTCTATAGAGGTTTTGACCAATCCTGCACTCTTCTGCTGAAAGTTTGACCAATCCTGCCCTTTCCTATAGAGGTTTTGACCAATCCTGCACTCTTCTGCTGAAAGTTTGACCAATCCTGCATTCTCCTGCTGAAGGTTTGACCAATCCTGCAATCTCCTGCTGAAGGTTTGACCAATCCTGCACTCTCCTGCTGAAAGTTTGACCAATCCTGCACTCTGCATTTCACAGGTTTGACCATACTTGCCCTCTACTGCAGAAGTGCTGACCAATATCACCCTCTCCCCCAGATATTTTAACCAATTCCACTTATTCCCAGAGAAAATTTGACTAATCCCTCCCTCTCCCACATAAAGTTTGACCTCCCACTCCCACAAGTTTTTTGTTTTGTCCTGCAGGATCCCAGTCCTGATGCATTCGATGGTTCACTATGATACTTCATCGTAACTATAGTTATTTTTTTTAATTCATTCTAATAGCATGGTTTTCCTACATTGGTTTGTGGCATCTGTGTTTATTATATAATCAAACATGATACTCCCCTTGGTGGTGGTATCGTACCTTTGCTCGTTCTACTCTCCCTGACCCTGACATTACCAAGATTAGACAGAATATAAGTTAGTATTGATGGCAGAATTTTGAATAGACTGTCCTAAATGTATTTAGTAGCATACTCTGTGAAGTTGGTGGTGCATTAAATGTAAGCAGAATGGAGCTACAGTTCCCAATGAATAGACCTTCAAACACGAGTAACAAAATAAATGATAAATTATTTACACAGTAAAATAAAATATGTATGGAGCGAGCGCGTAGTGAAGCACTTGTGATGGGAAAGGCTGTTGAGTTCTGAAGAAATCTAGGTATAAGAGCCACTCTGAGACTTCCAGAAATGTAACAAAAAGGACATTTAAAATACATTTAAAATTTAAGTAAAGAAATTATGAAATTTCATCACACAGGGTGTGATGTAATAGTCAAAGTAGTCAATATTATACCATAGCATTTTGCCAATAATTACCGTTTTTTAACATTTATTAAAGAACAACACTTCCATTTTTGGTTATATTTAATGTTGTGGAATGTCTTCAAAAAACTTTTACAGCAGCTATAAACCGTCCTTCTCTCACCAGCCTTTTTTTCTATCTCTCTAAGATAAAAAAAACAAAAAAAACCAACAACAACCAACTACAGCTCATCATGTAACTGAGAAACCACAAAGCCCTCCATCTTAATGACTTTCCTGTGTCGGAAAACTTACTGTTGCAAAGCGTTGACACTGGAGACTCCTTTCATAAATGTTAAACAGGTTTGAGAATACAACAGTGCTGTAGCATAAGGAGAAATAAATAATACAAGAGTGTAGAGTCAACTGTTCAACTGAATGTGAGCTTAAGCGAAGCTGCTGATTGGTCAGCTGCTATAATATATATTTTGGATTGGCAAGTGTAAAGTTTCTTCAAAACAAAAATCTCCAGAGCACACAGAGTAATGAAAAGGGAACACACAGCCAAACCAAACACTACAAAGTCAGTAGACTTCAAAGCACGCGCTGAATTATGGGATATCCGGAGGGAGACAGAGTTGCCTCATAGAGTGGAGTGGAAAACTAACCTAAATACACAGCGGGAACAAGAAAGATCCATTTTGCTAACGGTACATGTGTGTGTGTGTGTGTATGTGTGTGTGTGTGTGTGTGTGTAGGATGACTGACACACACTGCAGTAGCACCTACCCTGGAGCAATGCATGCTGGGAACTTCAGTCCAGGTAGATAGAGGGCGGAGAAACGCAAGATGCAGCAGATGCTATTATTATACTGTGTGTGTGTGTGTGTGTGTGTGTGTGTGAATGTGAAGACCTTGGCTTTATCGCTCCAGCCTCCAGCTGTATTTATGACTCTATTACCCACCATGTTTTTTTTTTAATTGTACAGACAAATTTAGAGTCAATAGTCCAGTGCGTGTATGAGATTTACGTGACTCTGGACTGTGAAGAAGGCCATCTTGTTGTTTCAGAAAGTTGTGTGTGTGTGAGAGAGAGTGTGTGTGTATGTATGTGTGTGTGTAAGCTGAGATCTCATCTCTATCTGTTTACGTTCCATTACTGCACTTCCACAGGGACACAGTCTCATTACACGACTACACACTTCGGCTATTTGACAAGCAGAACACGCACACACACTACACGTGCACACCACATTGCTCAGTAAAGATCCTAATGCATTACATTACATGAACCATATGTCCATATGTATGTGAAGAATCTATTTAGAGGCGAGGAGAAGAGAGAAAGTGCATGGGCATATGTCAAACGGCATAATCGCTCCTGTATGATAAGACTCTCCAAAAGTTCTGTAACAGTATATGAGAACGTAAGTTACACAGGTAGAATCCTGATATCTCAAGTTCTTACCATTTATGTAAGGAATAAAACACTTGGGAGGGCATGTTGTTATAGGAAAATAATCCAAGACAGGGTGGTGTTATTGTTACCACTGCAACATTTCCTATAACAGCGCATCCAACAGATACGTCTATTTATTAATTAACTCTTTTTACCAGAAGCCAAAAAAATTGAATTTCTGCCTGTTTTTGGGAGCATTGAATTTATCTGTGATGTCAGTAACCTACAGTAGTGGTTAATGGCTCATATGAAATTAGACACCCAGGGCTTTAAGAATTTGCAGTTCTTCTTTTACCTAACCTACTAGGTTTAAATGTTATAATTTCACTGTGGCAGTTGTATATGGTGTTTTACTATTAAAATAGCTTTAGTTGTGCTGTCCATTTTATCTCTGTACCAATGTTGTTGTGGAGGTATGAATTATTTGTCCAGCAGGGGGCTCACACCCCTCCCCTTTCCCATCGCCCTACTCACCAGCAGCTAAACACAGAGTCACGATACTCTACACACAGAAACCCAACAGTGTCCTGACTATTCTTATAACAGACTTGCGGCGATAAAATAATTCATTTGTTTATACTGATGATGTAAAATGTCAGTACTGCGAGAAAAGGTTAAAGAATGACTTTATTGTATTTCCTTTATCCATTTATAGTTACATTTAATATTATGGAACATCTGTGAAACAAGTTCTTGTTATCTCTTATGTTATAGCAGCTATAAAGAGGCCGAACAAGAGTGCACAATCAGATGGAGAGGAAAAGAAGGAGAGGAGAGAACTGAGAAGAAAGCAGATAAAGTGACAAAGAGAATGAAGAAAGGAGGGGAAAGGAGAAGTAGAGGTAAATGAGATGAAAGAAGAGAAACATGGAAGGAAGGAGAAGAATGAGGGAAAAATGGGAGAGAAAAGCAAAGAGAGGAGATATGAAGGAACATAAGAAAACAGAAGAGAAGGAAGCATGGGAGATAAGTAAAGGAAAGAGAGAAAGAGAGAGAGATTTGTGTATGAATAAAAGAAGGATATGGTGAAGGGAAGAAAAAAATATTGAGGAAAATGAGAAAAGCATAAAGAGGAAGAGTCAAAGAAAGAGAGGAAGAGGAAGAAGGGGAACAAACAAACAGAAGAGGAAATGAGTGAAATAGGAACAAGGAAGAACAGAGGGAGATTAGATGAGGGGGAGGAAATTGAGAGGGAGATTAATGGAGAGGAAAAGAGGGGAGTATTAGAGAGAGGATGAGAAAGAAAGGAGTGACATTTGAGATGAAGAGAACAAGAAAGAGGAAATGGAGAATAGAATCAGGCAGGCCTGATAATTAATCGCGGAGTTGCGTTTATTTAAGCGAGTTCGCCTCTGAATCGTCTCGTCAATCATCATCTGCACTCGTTTACCCTCTTCATTCGGTGTTCTGTTCACTTGTCTGCAGAAACGAAAAACGACAGCGAGCCTCGTTCCGAAACCACAGACACTAAAAACACAATTTGTCACTGCTACATAAATTATGTAATAATGTTCTGTATAAAAATAAATAATCACACCATTTCTTTCCACTGCAACACTCAGTAATGAACAGAGTACAATACAGTAAAGTACATAAAGTAGAGAGTGAGAAAGGGATTTGCATATGAATAATCAAATAAGAAGAAAAGAAAGAACAGAAGGAAGAGGGAATGGAGAAGAGAATCACAATAGGAGGAGGAAAAAAGTGAAGACATGGATGAAAGACAGAGAGGAAAAGGAAAATAAGAGGAAGAAGAGGAGGTGAGAAAAGGAATATGAGCCAAAAAAAAAGCAAAAGGGGTTAAAAGGAGAAGATGAGGAAAGGAGAGAATGAGGAAGAAGAGGACAGGACAGAAAGATATAGTGGAGAAGCTTGGAAGTAAAAGGAAGAGGAAATCATAAAAATGTTAGGACATGGGGAGGAAAATGAGGGAAAGAAAAAAAAAGAAGAAGAGCAAGCAGCATTTTCGGGGGCCAAGCACCCAGACTCGGTGAGCCGCACATTCACAGACACACTACAATTGTTGACTAAGAAATCACAGGAAAGCAGAGCCATAACTTTAGGCAAAGGGATTCAAGTATGATTTGTAGTTTCGCGCATTTGCCAGTCTGTTATGGGAGAATGGTTTTGGATATCAGAGTTCCTTTTGTAACTTTTGTTTAGACAGGTCTCAAGATGATGTGAGCCAAATTTGGTGAAGACTGGACAAAATTTGGAGGAGGAGTAGCAAAAATGGCAGTTCGATGGAAGCATTTTTAGCATGTTCTTGTAACTTTTGACCAGTAGGTGGCACTGTCACGAAATTTCTTGCATAGCCTCAGGTCATGGTCCTGAAGATGCCTACCAAGTTTTGTGTCAGTGCGCAAAGTCTTTGTTCAGATACAGCCTCACATCCTGTTTAGCAGCTTCGCTGTCATGGCAAACCGTTTGGAGTATTCAAAATTGCTCTGAAGATGATGTTTGCCAAATTTGGTGATGATTAGACAATATTTGTAGGAAGAGTAGTGAAAAAAAACAGTTTTTGACAAAATTAAGATGGCAGAAGATCTAATCTCGTCTCGACCAAGGGAATCCCGGGATGCCTGGCTTTTAAATTTTGGACACACGGTTCAAATACGTCCATAAACGTACTTCCAAACGCTAGAGCGTCGGCAGCACTCGGCCCAAATTTGGTCAGAATGTTCCTTAGATCCTTCCCAATCAGTGTGCCAAATTTCACAACTTTTTACCAGACGGTTCTATGGACTGCCATAGACACCCTAGCCAGAAGAAGAAGAAGAACAGAAGAAGAGGAATAAGAAAGGTAGAATAACAATAGGGTGCCTATGCACCTTCAGTGCTTGGCCCCCTAGGGATGGGAGGAGGGGAGAGAAAGAATTTGGAAGAGGAGAATAAGAGGATAAAAAGAGGAAGAGGCAGGGAAGACGAGTCAACCTGCTGGACACTTGCGTACCAAGTGTTTCCAGAAGGTAGGAATATCTGTCAGTTTCTCCCCACAAGGAAAACTGCAGCTTTTATTTAAAAAAAAAGAAAAGAAAAAAGAGCCAAAAGATGTCTATTAATTTACTGAGGTCAAGGTTAGAGTTAGGGTTAGGTGCAGGCGTTGTATTAATTAGCTACAGCAATAATTGTCAGTTGAAGGTTCTTAGAAGGAGAGTAAGCTACATACACATACACACGTGTGAGTGTGTGTGTGTGTGTGAGAGAGAGAGAGAGAGAGAGAGAGAGAAAGAGAGAGTGATAATCTGTCACAGTCAGTGGCCATTAGGCTAATATCGCTGCTTAATTACCCATTAACATTGTAAAGTTGTTTACATGACACACTCATCTGCTCTCTCATTGTCACCGCTCACCTCCCTGACTGTAAATCAGCCTGGACCTCATTACCCATGAGCACCTGTTCAGCACATTCACACTACATTACCTATAAACCCTTTCTACCCAAGTTCCATGACCTGAATGGTGCAACTAGGCAAAGTCTGCAAGAGACACACGCCAAAATGGAAGAAACAGAACTGGGAAATATTGAGAATGCTCGTAAAGGATCATCACGTAAATCCAGGAAATGTCAAAACATGGGAAACATGTTGGCATGTCCATGACTTGCACAAATTTGCCTTTAAAAAAATGTGCATTGTGAAAATGAAGAAGACGTACTTTTAGGAAGTCAGAACAGGAAGCGGAAACAGGAAGAGGATAAAAAGAGAATGCACAGCAGTGGCAGGAAGTGGTGATAAAGGTGAATTAATTAAGGATAACCAGGGATGGCTAGTATAAATGTCCTAGCTGTCATGGTAGCATATAAATGGCACTGAACTACGTTTCCCATCAGCCCCAGCACATCACATGTCCTAACCACTATCACCTGTCTCTCATCTCAGCCTGATTTAGCACCCCTATTTAGTCTAGTTTTGCCTCATTGTCAAGCTTTTGTTTGTTTTTGTGTTCCTTTTTTTTTTTTAGCAGTGATCCTATGGCTAGTTGGAACATTATAACATAAGCCTAGAGTATGGGTTAGAAATTGTAATGTTTGACCAGAAGGAGTGGTTGTTTTACTTTTTAAAAGGAGTGTAGCCAACTTTTTAATTGGCTTTTGGGTAAACATAATGGCAGCGTGATACCCAATCCAACGTTTTGGTTGCCAAAAACCTAAGTTACTAAGCTAAAAAGTGGCAGCTAACATAATGTGATAATGTATCGTGAGTTAATTAGCTAGTAAATGCGTTAATACAGACTAAGGGAAATAAACGAGTAAACTTCTGTCCTTGCATCACATTTTATGTCTGGCTAGTGTTTTTATTTACTCAGGACACGTTTAACAGCAAAGAACTGACATGACTTTATGTACTTTATTTTACTCAGTTTCATCAGTGTTTCCACATTCCTGCGACTTCCTGCTTCTGAAATGATTGTCAGTCAGCCGTGCACGCTAATTAATATGACGTGTAAAAATCGTTCTACCATCAACCAGATCATGCGATGGGATTCGGAAGCATTCGCTATAGTTACACCGTGAAGCATGTTAAAACATAAGTGTTTAAAAATAGCTGCTGTTGGGAGTGTTATTGTTTTCTTTTTTTTCTAGCTGTCGAACCTACTTGCCTTGACTTGACTTACTGTATATGACTCAATTTTGAGTCACTTCAAAATTTCCAAATGTGACTGATAAAGGAAGCATGCATGTATTTTGTTTTCACATCAATCTTCCCAAACATCGCGGCAGTAGTTACAGAGCACCCTCCAGGGCATCGTTCTGAACATTTATTTTTATACACTGCAGCAGATTAAGAGTAAACGAATATAATTGGCTGGAGAATAAACCAGAATCCTACTCCTGTGTATAAAGCTAGTTCAGGGGCAAAATAGGGTCTTACATATTACACTGGATCTTGCAAAATATGCTATAGAGTATACTATACCATATATACAGTTGATATGAAAAGTCTACACATCACTGTTAATATGGCAAGTTTTTGTGATGGAAAAAATTAAACCAAGATAAATTATGTCAGAACTGTTCCCCCTGTCAGCGTGAAATTACAACATATAAAAAAATAAGTGAAAAACAATCAGAAACAATTTAGGAGAAAATTACAATAACCTTGTTTCATAATTGTGCAATCTTTTGTATTCTTCACGTCTGGACTATGGGGTAGGGCGGCTAGACGGAAGCCCTTTCTCACAAACCACGTGGCAAAATGTGTTATGGTCTGATGAGACCAGTTCCATAAGGTGCAATAGTTCCATAATTCCAAAAGGTATGTTTGGTGCAAAAAAAAAAAGCAAATCACCAAAAGGTCACCATACCCACGGTGAAGCATGGTGGTGGCAGCATCATGCTTTAGGGCGGCTTTTCTTCAGCTAGAACTGGGGCTTTTATCAAGGTGGAGGGAATCATGAATAGCTACAAAAATACCAGGCGATTTTATTGCAGAACATTCAGGTGTCTGCTAGTAAGCTGAAGATGAAAAGGAATTTCACCTTTCAGCACGACAATGACCCAAAGCATACATCCAAATCAACAATGGAATGGCTTAACCAAAAGAAGATCAGTGTTTTTGAATGACCCAGCCAGAGTCCAGACCTGAATCCAACTAAAACGTTTGTGGGGTGACCTGAAGCGTGCTGTGCACAGGAGATGCTCTTACAATTTGACAGATCTAGAATATTTTTGCAAGAAAAGTCGAGATGTGCCACGCTGAATGAGTGGTGTAATAAAATCAAACGGTGCTTCAACAAAGTATTAGTTTAGGGGTGTGCACAATTATGCAACTAGGTTATGGCAAGTTTTTTTTTTCTTTTGTTTCCACTAAACTAAAAAGTTTCTGATTGTTTTTCTCTTTATTTGTATACCTGCCGTTTTAACAGGGGTGTGTAGTCTTTTTTTATCCATTGTACTAGAGCACTGCATTTGTCACTGAGCCACCAGAACAACTTCCAAAGGAACAACCACCCAATGTTTCCCAAAATGTCCACACCAAATGTTTCACTCCGAATTTGCACCCACCATGAAGTGTAGTTCTCGCTCACACGTTCTAAAATTGCTGTATGGCAGGTGTTTCTGGGTCAGGGGTACAACTTTAACTTCAGGTTCAATTTAAATTTATCAACCAAGTTGGGTTAGAGTTAGTACATTGGGTTAGTTATATGTACATTAATAGTGCACTACTAAAAGAGTGTGAATTATCAGAGACTAATGTGATTTCTGTGTGCATTTGAGTTTTCTCGTAGTTAATCATTGGCTGGTTTCCAACACTGTTTTTCATGCACCCTTGTCCACTTGTCCATCCTATCAGTTAAAATGAAGTTTAGAGTACAGAGGGTTCAAGTCAACTTCAGGAACAAAAACTCCCTCGAAAGACATTGTTAAACATCTGAATGTAGGGTTTGAACTGTATTTGAGGGCGAACATTTAATAAGAAGTAAAACACTTGGGAGCACTCAGTGACGGAGTGGTGTCATGTGACCAGATGTCATTATTTTCAGCACGTCCTGAAGACCTGTTTTATTGCTCTTATACCACAACCATTTGCATTAAAAAAATTTTAATTGATTACAGAAGAGTTGTTATACTTTTTATCCATTTATAGTTACGTATAATGTTGGGAAATGCCCTCAAACAAGTATTCACTTCCGTTATAGCAGCTATAAACAGTCATTCCCTCACCAGCCTCTTTTTCTTTCTCTCTATTGAAGTTAATATGACAGAAATGCAGGGTGTCATTTTACCAAGAAACCACACAGCGTAAACTCGTCTAAAATGAAGACTTTCCTGTGGAGGAAAACTTCAAGTGACAGCTCTGACTGTTATGAAGCGCTGACACGGGAGACTCCTTCCTTAAATGCAAAATTCAATTCAATTCAATTTTATTGGTATAGCACTTTTAACAATGGACATTGTCCCAAAGCAGCTTTACAGAAATATATAAATTCAGGATATGAATTTATCCCTAATGGCCAAATAAAATCTCCTTACAGAAAGCCTCAACCAATCAACAAATACACACATTTTAATTTGTTTTATTTAATTATTATTATTATTATTATTATTATTATTATTATTAGGGGGCCAAGCACCGAAGGCAATGCCACCCTGCTGCCCATTTGTTCATCTGGACCTTTCCTCCTACAGTCAGAGAATTCCATCAGTGTCTGTAGTAAAAACATACACATCATGAGTGAAACTACAAATCACTCTTGAATCTCTTTGCCTAAAGTTATGGCTCTGTGATTGATTAGGCAACAATTGTAGCACGTCTGTGAATGTGCGGCTCATCGAGTCTGGGTGCTTGGCCCCCGAAAATGCCCCAAAATTATTATTACTATTATTATTATTATTAACTGTTGTCTATTGCTACTATTATAGAAAACACCTTCTGACCAATCAGTCAAGAATTTAACAGCACTGTATAATTTCTAATAAATATATAGTAGTATCTAATATCTATTAATATATGAGAGAGTCACGAAAAAAAGTTCTTAAAACGTTTTTTTGCCACGTTTTGGACAATCGCTCACATTATAAGTTTAACTTTCTATTAATAGGAATACTATTTTTGAGTAAAATTATAAAATAGAGGTACGTTTTTTTCACAGATAAACTATGTGGTGTGCAAACTTTTGCACTCAATTGTACAGATTGCACTCAATTTCATATAAGAGAATACATTTCCACAGTAGGTCTATATCTTGCTTGACACAAAAATGGTTAGACGGTTTACATGTCCACCAAACACATGTCTCTGATGTTCCTTCCCCGCTACACACTCTGTCTCTATATGGTGCGCACTCTGAGGTGTAGGGGGTAAGTCAACAAGGGCACGTCAAAGTCCTGTGCCTATATAGAAGGCTCTCTCTCTCTCTCTCTCTCTCTCTCTCTCACACACACACACACACACACACACACACACACACACACACACACACACACACACAATTCTACTGACTCCACACTTTCTGAGGTCAAATTTATAGACACACCGTGAAACTGTAAATTAATCAGAGCAAGCTTTAAATCAGAGAGTGAGCGAGAGAGAGAGAGAGCCCAGGTGAGCCGAGCCATTCAATTAGAGAAAAATGGATAGAAGGAATGAAAAATGATTAGAAGATAACAAGGTGCTGAATTCTATGTAGTGGAGGACAATGCCGTAGGGGACGGATGTGGTAGAGTGATATGGAAAGAAAGAGAAAGATGAAAGCACAGAGCTCTGAGCCCAGCGAGAGATAGTGGATTGAGTGATGAAGCCAGAGGTGAAAGACGAGAGGGAAACGAGTTCAAGAGAGATGAAAAATCAGCAGAGAGGAATCCCCTAGTCACAGTGTGTGTGTGTGTGTGTGTGTGTGTGAGAACAGTAAAAGGTTAATGATCTCACTGTGTACTACAAGCTATACGTCTTAAAAGGGCAACAGTATCAGAAATTTTAAGTGGGCCCCACTGTTAAAAGGGCAACTCTGGTTGTATTATGCAAAGGAAATTAATGTTCGAACAACAGGGCCGAACAATTTGCATTTTTCTCTGATTGATATTGCAATTGTGACACTCACAGTCTACGTTAATCAGATCTAGGGGTGTAACAATACACTCCGGTCACAATTTGACTTGATTCACGGTACTGGCTTCACAATTTGGAATCGATTCGATTCTGAGAATATTTTGAACAAAATCTGAATGAAGAAAAATTATGACCGAAAAGACTCCTTTTTATTTCTGAATCATAAACAATGCAAACAATGTGCATGTTTGTCTGTATGAATCAAAATAAATCAGAAATTGCTACAAACTTAGATTTAATATTGTAAACACAATGTACTACAGGTTCACCAAACAAATTTTGATTGAATAAGCAAAGTGTCTGACTTTGAAAATGATCGACTGAAACATAATGAGCTCTGTAGTAGAAACAGAGCTCCAAAGTCAGCTAAAGTGCCCGATTTCCGTGGCCTTTGGTCTTTTTTTTTTTTTTAAGCCATTGAATAGTTCTTTTCAGTCCGTACAGGATTTTTTTGTTATTGCTGTGGCCAAACATGCTTGATTTAGCTGTGGCTTTTTTCAAAATTTGCAACTTGTGGAGTTTTTTGTGCTTTTTTTGTGGAAAACTACTTGAATTGGCGAAATTGCATGACGTGTCTTGGCCCAAATCTTAATTAGCTTAATTAATTAGCTTAATTTTGCATTAATTTCTGCAATAGCGAAATCCTGGAGTCTTTTTAACCTTCATAACGTTGTTGTGTAACCGTATAACAAATAATGTGTGTTGGACATTGCAATCCAGACCTACCGGGCTATCGGACTTCACAAGTGCTGATCTCGTAGGCTCTGCATGAAAGAATGTGATCACATGACCAGCATGCTGTCTACATATTTTAACTCTATAGGTTGCACAGATTGTGCAACCTCTAGTGTTCAATCAGTGCAACTGCACTATATGCATAATTAACAGAACACTGATTTCCATGATGTGACTCACACATAAATCGATGATAAATATGCATCCTTACACCCTTATTCATGCAATTATCCAATCAGCCAATCACGTAGAAGAAGGCAATGTACAAATCATGCAAATACGAGTCAAGAGCTTCAGTTAATGTTCACATCAAACGTCAGAACTGTGACCATTTCAGGAACAGTTTACATAGAATGGTGTGGAAAACAAAAAACATCCAGTGAGTGGCAGTTGTGCAAGTGGAAATGAGACAGGACAAAAGAGAATAGCTAGACTGGTTTTAGTTGACAGTAATGCTGCAGAAACCACTCTTTACAACCATGCTGAGAAGAAAAGCATCTCCGAATGCACAACACATCAAACCTTGAGGTGGATGGGCTAAAACAACAATTCAGTTTAATTCAATTTAATTTGTACAGCAATTCAGGATATACATTTTATAATTTTTAATTATCCCTAATGAACAAGCCAGAGGTGACGGTGGCAAGGAAAGACTCCCTGAGACAATATGAGGAAGAAACCTTGAGAGGAACCAGATTAAAAAGGGAACCCATCCTCATTTGGGTGACAATGGATAGTGCAATTATAAATAATTCCTTTCTATAACCAGGTACTATATGGTCAAAAAGTGCAAATGTCTAACCAGGAAATTCATTATAGTTTTAACATAAAGTCTATTTTGTTGACGTTATCAACACCGGGTTCCACTCCTGTCAGCTACACTGGGCCACCCAAATAACCACTATATATAACCGTGATGAGCAGAAAAGCATCTCACAACAGGTCAAACCTTGAGGCACACGCTGACTCCACACTTTCCAAGGTCAGATTTATAAATCTTAAGCTGTCCCGTTTCGGCGAGTCTGTGCCCAGTGTAGGTGACAGGAGTGGATCCTGATGTGGTCTTCTGCTGTTGTAGCCCATTCACCTCAAAGTTTGATGCGTTGTGCATTCTGAGACGCTTTTCTGCTCAGCACGGTTGTAAAGAGTGCTTATTTGAGTTACCGTAGCCTTCCTGTCAGCTCAAAACAGTCTGGCCATTCTCCTCTGACCTTTTCATCAACAATGTGTTACTGCCCACAGAACTGCTGCTCGATGCATTGTGCATTATCCTGTTTCTATATGAAAAAAATCAAATACAGTCGTATGATGGAGTCACGTGTACCGCTGTGTAATGATTCACTAGTGATATTAAAGATTAAAATTAGTGTGGGTGTAAAACTGTATTGCTTCAAATTAACTTAGGAACAATATTAAAGCATCTTAAAGCTCCAGGGAAGCTACTTCCAGTATTACTTCCTATTGAGGTTAATGTTGGTCATGCAGACACAACATGCAGTGCAAATTACATTTCAATTACTTATAAATTTACTTCACAAAGTGCTTATGACAAATACCGTAGCACAACCTTAACACATTTTAGTTGAACACCCGTGATCTACACGAATTTCACCACGATTTCTCCCCTTTCATTGTAAATTGGGCGGGGCTAATACTGAGTGAAGCTTGAGCAAGATTTCACCTCACCAATCATAGGGCTTATTCCTCTCGGCGGGCCTTTATCAAAACGATATGGTCAAGCTTGAGTGGTCTCGTTAATCTGAGTGTGCGGGTGAACTCTCTCTCTCTCTCTCTCTCTCGTTCCTCGTATCTGTCTCTCCACCATCTCTCCTCCTCTACCTCTCTTCATCCATCTTTCTCTTTCCCGCTCTCCCAGTCACTCTGCCCCCCTCCACTCCGCTCTCATTTGCTCTATTACTTCCTCAGACATGAAGAAAACACAACTGATGCAGTGAATCACCAGCTGTGTGTGCGTGTGTGTGTGTGTGTGTGTGTGTGTACAATCTCACAGTGAACTCATTCTGTCTCCCTGAACTGAATGTTTTGTTTCAGCAGAAACAGACAAACCAACACACACACACACACACACACACACACACACACACACACACACACACACACACACAAAATCAAGTGGCAATATTGTAATCTTGTGTATGAGACTGAACCAAGCCACCCCTCCCCCCCCACACACACACTAAATCCAAGCTGCAGTGTGGTAATTCTGTGTACCAAGATGAAGCCACACACACACACACACACACACACACACACACACACACACACACACACACACACACACAAAATCAAAGCAGCAATATGGTAATTTTGTGTATCAGGATGAACCTCCAGACACATACACACACACACACACACACACACACACACGATCAAGCTGCAATATGGTACTCTTGTGTATGAGACTAAACCTACACACACACACACACACACACACACACACACACACACACACACACACACAATCCAAGCTGCAATGTGGTAATTTTGTGTATCAGGACGAACCTCCTGAGAGAGAGAGAGAGAGAGAGAGAGAACTCTTTATACTCCAGCATGAAAGAAAGAAAGAAAGAAAGAAAGAGAAAGAACAAAAAAATAAGGAAGGATGGAAGAAAAAACAAAAGAACAAAACAAAACAATCAAGGCTGAGGTAAAAAGAAACAGCACAATTTATTGAGAAAGACAGACGGAAAAATTAAGAAAGAAAGATCAAAATGAAGTAGAAAAGAAAGGAAGGATTAACAAAGAAAAATAAAATATAATAAAGTAAAGACAGTAGTACAAAGAAACAGTGAAGCAAAAGAAAGAAAAACAGAATAAAAAAAACTGAAGCAGGTGTTATAGTAAAAGAAAGAAAGAAAGGAACAATTAACAAAGAAAAGAAAAAATAAAAAGCAAGAAAAGACAGTGGTTCAAAGAAAGAAAGAAAGATCAAAATGAAGTAGAAAGTACGGATTAACAAAGAAAAGGAAAAAAGAAAAAGAAAGTAAATATAGTGAAGTAAAAGAAAGAAAAACATGTTTAAAAAAAAAAGACTGAAGCAAGTGTTAAAGTATTAAAAAGAAAGAAATAAAGACAACAGACAGAGACAGACAGACAGGAAGTGGGAGGAGTGAACAGTCAGTCAGTGAGTAGAACTGAAGCTGCTGTAGAAACATTATGACATCATCAGCTGACTGTTACAATTCAAATCCACACACAGTCCCCCGGAAATAATCACACTTCCTCTGACTTTCACCTGAACAGAAGTTTGAACAGAAACTGGAGAGAAGAAGAAGAAGAAGAAGAAGAAGTAGAAGACACAATAATGAACAAAGGGGTGAGTTTTGTGTGCAGCTTTTCTCTTCCATCTTCTAAATCCTAAATCCCCTTACCCCTGTTCTCTTTCCCACTTTTCCCCTGAGCTGCTCACACACTCACACACACACACACACACACACACACACACACACACACACACACACACCCCTCCCTCTTTTCCATTTCTCTATGGAGATGAGGAGAGTTCCACCACATCTTTCATAGGTGTCCTTCCTAATATACTCCACTGAGACACACACACACACACACACACACACACACACACACACACACACACACACACACGCAAATGCTTAATTCTGCAACCCAGCAGAAAAATTATTCAAATCAACCCCCGCCCCCCCACCCCCGCCCTCTCTCTGTCTCTCTCTCTCTCTCTCTCTCTTTCTCTCTCACTCACACACACACACACACACACACACACACACCTGGCACCTGCAGATTAACGTGGCTTTAAGCAAAAATGCAAGGAAAAGCAGCATGGAGATAGAGAGTGAGAGAGATGGATAGAGAGAAAGAGAGAGAAAGAAAGAAAGGAAAGAGCTTGTGATGGACAGACAGGAATAAAGAAACAAAGCGAGACAGATGAAACAGAAAGAGTGATAGAGAGATGAATGATAGAGAATGATGGGCAGTTAGAGTGATGGAGGGATGCAGACGGAGGAGTGTGTACTCACCGATTCGGACATCTCTATTAGCACCAAGCTGTTCTCCGGCTCATTGTCCCCCCCCACACACACACTGCACTTTCCTCTGTCCTCCACTCATCCGTCACACAGTTCCCTCCGTCCTCCCCTTCCCCTTCTCTATCCCCTCCGTCTCTCTCTCTCTCTCTCTCTCTCCCTCTCTCTCTCTCTCTCTCTCTCTCCCTCTCTTCTATCTTTCTTTCTCTCTGTACGAGAGCCTTCCTAACACACACGCCTCTCACATCACTGCAAGGATCCTCTCCCTCTCTCTGTCCCTCTCTCTCTGCACTCTTCTCCCGTCTGTCCTTCACTCCGCCTCTCTCTCCATCTCCTCTTCTCCTTTTTAATACTTTCTTTTATTTATCTATTTATTTTCATAACATACGAACACATTAGTTTAGATACTGCTTATCACATTATTGTAAAAATGTAAAAAAAAATAATAATAATAATAATAATAATAAAAAATTCCTCTCACTCTCTTTTATCTCTTACTGTGTCTCTCGCCCTTTGCAGGACACGGGTGATTGGAGGAAGAGAGTGAGAGAGCAACCAATAGGAAGTAAGCAGAGAAAAAAGTGATGTGAAAACAAAGGGGAGAGAGAGAGAGAGAGAGAGAGAGAGAGAGAGAGAGAGATGAAGTGAGAACAAGAATTAAAAACAGACGTCTAGCATGAGGGAGAAAAGGAGAAGAAATATAACAAAAGTGGGATGGAGGGAGAGAAAGATGGAGAAAGAACAAAATATGGAAGAAGAGAGAATGATGAATAAAAAAGGAGAGAGATAAAGAGAGACTGGGGTGGAGGGAGAGAAAAGAAGGGAAAGGAGATGAGAGAAAGAGAGATAGGAGAGAAATGGAAAGATTTACAGGAGAGATGGAAGGTAAGAGAACACAGGTGGAGGAAAAAAGGAGCGAAAGAGAAAAGGAGAGAAAGAGAGACAAGTGGAGGAAGAGAGGTGGAAAGGTGTAGAGGAGAGGTAGACAGGTGGAAGAAAAGAAACAGAGCGAAAGGAAAATTAAGAAGAGGAGGGGGAAAAAGAGAGACAAGGGAAAGAAGAGAGAGAAAACAGTGACAGAAAGAGAGATGAAGAAACGGGGTAGCAGAGGAATGGAAAGATTTACAGGAGAGACGGAAAGCGAGAGAACACGGGTGGAGGAAAAGAAACAGAGCGAGAGAAATGGTGGGGGGGAAACAAGATGTACAGAAAGAGAGACAAGTGGAGGAAGAGAGATGGAAAGGTTTATGATAGAGAGATGGACAGGTGGAAGAAAAGAAAGAGTGAGAAGGGTGATGTGGGGAGAGAGAGAGAGAGAGAGAGAGAGAGAGAGAGAGAGAGAGAGAGAGAGAGAGAGAGAGATGTCCTGTCCAGTCTCCAACTGTCCACTAGGAAGACATTTGAAAATCCTCTATGCAGAAACACAGCGCTGTTCAGAACGCTGTCTACACCGCCATCTAGTGGCCAGCTCGCACACTGCACCCCTCACTTTCATTTCAACCCCCTAGCATTATTTTTCTCCCGCATTTTACCCATAACCAGGGTGCGAATTACAGGGGGGTCTCGCGCATGGAAGTTACGTCCTTTACTATAGCAACAGTAAGCTGTGTGCGCGCGCGAGTTTTCTCGTGATCGTCTGTTCAGCGGTGAAATGGTTAGGAATCACTTCAGTGTAATTTTCACGTACTGACATGGTGTATTATACAAAAACTGTGGCGTTTTTTAAACATATTCTTCTTTTCTAAATTGTTCATACCAATACCATATCGCTGTGTAAGACGTTAACGACTCACGAATGTCCGTTTTATCCGTGTGTTTATCCGTTTAGGCTGATAATAAATTAAAACTTAATGCAGTGACCTTTTCACATATAAATAACAGGCCTTTTTTGCACTCAGATTTCATTTAGCACTGGCGATGTCATGAATAAGAGAAAGGGAATATCGGTTGTTTTGTATTTACATGTTACACACTAGGCTTCGTACTAGCTTCGTTTTCAGATTAACTTAGCAAAGCAAGCTAATTGTAACAATCACCAGAGGCATCAAGAGGCTTCCAATCTTTATTTTTCCTCCAAATTTATAATTACGATTTATATTACAATTAATAAATGGTGATATGTGACAGGATAAGTTTTATCAATGTTTACAAGTCTTTCGTTCGTTTTTTGTGTGTGTGTGTGTGAAACAGTAACTGAAGGAGGTTGTGAGTGGGGAACTAAAGAAACGTCGGACCACAAGTGTCACAGTATTGCCCAGTTTCAGTCACGTAATCTTTTCCCTCATAACTTAACCATAACTTATTGCTACGTTCACAACAACTGGGAACTCGGAAGCTTGAGCTCAGCTGTCTGAAGTCGGAAATAAAGTGAATACTCACTGTAACCTGACGCTAAACTGGAATTAAAGAGTTGTAGCGGCGAAAATTACATGAAAGAGCGATTTTTATAAAAGAGCCTTGCCGAAAGCGAAGTAACATTGCAGTTATCAAAGTATCGCGTATTTAGCAGTATCTAGCGATTTCAAATATGAACAGAAACTCAAAAAGCTGATTTTAAAAAATGTAAATCGCGTTGTCTTTTTTCAACATGAGCGCCGCCGTGTTGAAGTGATGTCACTGACTCGCAACTCTGAGAAGTCTGAGCTCTCGTCTTGGAGCTCTGATTTTCCCAGCAGGAATTACGAGTTAGAGAGCCATTCAAACAGACCAAGTTATCCAGCTGGTCATGAATGCAGCATTAGACCAGAAAAACAATGGTGGAAAATATATTTAACTCTCAAATTGTACAGAATTTTACGTCACCCCTTTACTAATCGGTAGTATCACTTTATGTAGCATTATAAATAGAGACAAAAGTTTGTCATGACGTTACTTGCTACCTAAAACTAGCCAGTGAACTGCATAGGCTAGATAAATATGTACATATGGCCAGCAGATATGTACAAAAAGATATGTCCAAGATGATAAACAACAACATTAAACATAAAACCTCACACGTCTGTCACAGACAATTATTTACCTTAGCGTACGGAGCTATCGACACCTAGCTATGTCATAATATATAGCCAAAGTAACAAGCAAGCCAACTTACCAAGTATTACAAAGAACTTATGGTTTTGTTGGTATCCAATTTTCATTCAATGTTTTTTTTTTTTTTTTGGTTTTTTTTGGACAGCTATTGTGGCATCCCATAGCGCAGTACATTGAAGGCATATCGATAGCGGTCAGAAACTCCAGAATCGTTCACGTCACCTGAAAAGAAGTGACGTCACAGGAAACAGATCAATAGGACTGAGGAATCATTCGAGCCAATCATTTAGATTTGTCACTTTACAGCATCATACAGTACCTAATTTGCATAGATTTGAGAAAATTTAAATTTATATGTCGCTTGTCACTGTTGCTGATATTGCGGCTTCGTGTCGTGCACGCGCGTGCCGCTTTTTTCTTTCGCTAGTGTAAATCGTAGGATAACGTTTTCAGAAGATAAACTTTTCAGAAAGAAAAAAGCGACTCGCATATCCAATCAGGTCGCATCTCAGGAGACGAGTAAAACGAGATGGAAGGTAAAATACCAGTGAAAAATCAGTCGTGCGATGGCAAACACCCCCTAATATAGCTATGGAAACAAGCTAGCTAGTTTAGCTATCTTCATTACATTTCTTATAAATATGGATTAGATAGCTAAACTAGCCAGCTAGTTTCCATCATTATCATAGTAGATAAGTATCAATCATCTATTATTTATTTATTTATTTTCAAATAAAAATGCTGTGTTGGACATATATCCACTGAGGATTTTGTGTATATCAGATTGTGTGTGTTTGGCTTCTGTTGCTATTCTCACACTGATTCCTATGCTAAGACAAAAACCCAACAGGCCGATGATTAATATCGGCCAATACCTTATCCGACGCTGAGACAGCGTAAAATACAGTCAACCAACAAAGCACCAGAATCGTTAGGCGTATCCGAAATATTACAATATAAACAAATCAGAATACAGCAAACCAATTAAGATGAATAAGAATGACATTTCTTTATAACAGAAAGAAACTGCTGCTCCTGCTGCATCACAGGGAAGCGTAACACACTCAGAGGAAAGTGATATCCGCCCACTTCCTCATACCTGAGCTCACAGAGGCACCAGGTTGGCTTGAGGTCGATGTGAGTCATACTAAACCCCGGCACTAAACTACAAAATTCAATTCCCACTGACCTGCTGTGGCCCCGCCCGACTCCCCACACACGGATGCTGCCGATTGGCTGAGAGTGGAGGAGGGTGTGGTCTACAGGGTCGATCAGGGTCAGAGTGGAGTCCTGTAGCGTTAACAGCATCGCTTTTCCCTAAAGAGAGAGAGAAAGGAATCAACAACCCGAGATGTTGCTACATCATTAAAAGTCTCATTATCTTTACCTCCTCCATTTCCCCAGAGCTCTCTCTTTCTCTCCGGCGCAGTGTGTGTGTGGAAGAGTGTGTGTTCGAGTGCTGGAGGAGTCGGATGCAGTCGCTGATCACAATGCTGCCAGACGCCATGTCAGCCTCACACACTTCCATCCAACCAAGAGAGCGCACCCGAAACACCTGCAATACACATGTACAGAGTTATTACACACACACACACACACACACAATTTTCCATCTCTTTCCTCCTCTCTTCCTCTTCATTTCCATCTTTTCCTTTCTCTTCACCCCTTCTCTTTCTCTTTTCCTCCTCTGTCTTGCTCTTCCTTCCCTGTAACTCCTCTCTTCCTAGTGTTTTCCCTCACTTATCCCTTTCTCATCCTTCTCTCTTCTTTTCTTACCTTTTTATCCTTCCACCTCCCGTCTTTATCTCCCCATTTCCCTTCTCTCCCTCACTCCTCCTTCCCTTCCCTTTTTTACTACCTCATTTTAATAACTCACTTTTCCTCCTCTTTCATCACATTTCTATTTTTTTTTACTTTTCCTCATAATTTACCACATTCTTTCATTTTCTTTCCTTTTCTTTCCAGTTTCCCCTTTGTTTTCCACCTCCTTTTTTATTACTTCCTTTCTCTTAGACCTCGCCCACTGTGTCTCCCTCAATATAACCTGTCTCCTCCCCTCTCTCTCCATTCTTTTCCTTCTGTCTTGCCCCTTCCTTCCTCTACATTTTATACTTCCTTCCTCCTTACCTTCTTTCTCTTCTCCTATTACCTCATCATTTTCCTCTCTTCCTCCTCTTTTTTTCTCCTCTCTTCCAAATTTCATTCATTGCCATTCCTTTTCCGTTCTTTTTCTCCACTACTTTTTCCATTTTCTTCCCCTTCCCTCATGTTTCTCCTCTTTACCCATATTTTTTCTGTGTTTCTCTCTCTATGCACATTGTCTCCTTCCTCCTCTCTTTCCACTCACTCTCTTCCTTTCTTCATCTATTCCTCCGTTTCTTCCGTTACATTTTCCTTTACGTTTAATACCAGCAGGTGGCAGCAAACCATCTCAACATTAATGTTTCAGTTCACCTCTGCAACCACATGATGGCGCTGCGAGCAACACTCTTGTAATTATTGGTATAATACAATGAACACAAACTCACGTGTGTCTCGAAGTCATTGATGGGGATCACTGTATCAGCAGGAGGAGCTGGAACTTTAGCTCTGAGAGAGAGAGAAAGAAAGAAATGGTCAAAGGGCAGCAAGCAAGACAGATGGAAGAGGAACGGGAGAGAAAGAAAAAGACGGAAGGGAACGGACCATGAAATAGAGGGTCAAAGAAACAAAGGGAGAAATTGATAAATATTCATGGAGTGACATTTCATGGAGAAATACAAAAAGATTTATATAGTCCTGTCTAGAAACAAAGCAGAACTTAACTTTGTTTTTGCTTCCTTATGGAGGAAGGGGGTTGAGGAAGAGACGGGGAAAAGGCAAGAAGAGAGAGGGAGTGGTGAGGAAGATAGGTGGAAGAGAGTAGGAAAAGAAGAGTTAATGCAAAAAGGGAAAGAGAATTGATGAGTAAGAGAGGGGAAGGGGTGAGGTAAAGAAAAGACCGAGATAGAAAGAGGAAGATGAGGAAAGTGGAAAAGGAAGACCGGAAGACCTCTATTCCTTACAATAGTCTTCCTGTTCCACTTCCTCCATTCCTTCTCTCATCACTCATCTACTCCCTGTCTCTTCTTCCACTCATTCCTCATTCCAACCCCCTTTCTTCATCTTTTTCCTTCCTCCTATCTTCCTGGGATCCCCCCCACTTTCACTGATTATTTCCATTTGTTGTCATTCACATCTCTTTCCTCCTCCTTTCATTCCTTTTGTCTTTAAAACAAATAGAAAGTGCTATGTATGTTCAGCATGTCTCTCTCTCTCTCACACACACACACACACCTGGTGTATCTCAGGTTTACGTAGCTGTACGGCATGCAGCGAGCCCCAGCACACTCTTGCTCTCTCCGCTCCTCTCCTCTCTCACTTTCACTCTGTCTGGAGTCGGGAGGGGCAGCGGTCTCCTTCAGGTCCTGTAGGAGGTGAAGCGAAATTCAAATAAAAATTGAGATTCTAATAAGAATCAAATATAAATAAGGTAAATTACATTATATTATATAACCTTAAATAAAGTGTGTATGTCTAAGGAGACATTTCTGTATATGTGCATGTGTATGAGAGATCGTGAGAAAGAAATCTATGTGAGATAATCTCTGTGTTAGAGAGACAGATTTGTTTGTATGGACTGTTTGTCTGGATTGTATGGACATGGGATTTGAATTGTAAAGGGGTCACGTGTCACGTCTGGATTTTAAGCAACATAAATAGGAGGAAAACGTCCTCCTGAGTAGCTGGTTGTGCAAGTTAAGGTGTGGTAGGAGTCGCTAGATATGAATAATAATATAATTTTTCTAAAGGTTTCCAGTCCACAATGAAATATGAAAACAGAAAATGGCATGCTGAGAATGCATACTGGGTATCTGGCCCTTGACCTTTAATACATTTCTGTTATTTTCAGTTGTTCTGTTGCTGCATTTGCGTGGAGTGTGAACAGCTGGACAAAATGACCTGAAATAACCCAGACAACAATGAACACTTTCTTGCACATAACAGTATCTCCTACATGTGTGGCGGCGAAGGAAACCCCTTCAGATGGTGAAATTTTCTTCAATATATATATATATATATATATATATATACTTCTAAAAAACTGCAAGCTTTCCAGAACCCAAATATGTTTACCTCCAAAAGGGTGACTCAATTAATCAGGCTTGTTTCCATTTCTCTTGATCAAAGTCTGAGTAAATCACACTTAGCAAGCAAGCGACACTTAGCTTAGCTAGAACTTGGTTTTTCATCTTTTCAGACAGTATCACACACCAGCTGCATTAATGTTAAATTACTAAGTGCTTTCACGCTTTTACACACTGCCCCGACCCCACCCCAACTAATATAATTTCACATTATGTTATCCATCCATTCATTCATCCTTCTGTCTAGTACATGACTCACAGCACCAGTTCCAGTCAATAACGCAGGTCTTTAATGACTGCAGCACTTACAGACTTGTATCCTGCCGGAAACATGACTGACTCGAGGACCCAGGAAATCTATGAACACTTGGTTGATGGGTTTAACATCCCGACTGAATCCTTTTTCCACAATCGCAACTGCACGAGACGACATTTCCATTTCTAAGAAAGTCTTAATTTAATGTCACTGAATGTCACTGTAAAGCGTCATAAGGTGTGTTTCTTAAAGGAAGGACAGTGCTGGAAACAAACTCAAAGTGACGGACGGATAAAAGAAAAGTTAACGTTTTTAATTATTCATAAACATGTAAAGTCTCTTAGGATAAAACTAATTACATGAGAAAGAAAGAAAGAAAGAGAAAGAAAGAAAGAAAGAAAGAAAGAAAGAAAGAAAGAAAGAAGACTGCACTCAGTTTAAGTGCATATGTGTGTGTGTGTGTGTGTGTGTGTGTGTGTGTGTGTGTGTGTGTGTGTGTGTGTATGTGTGTGTGTGTGTGTGTGTGTGTGTTACCAGGTAGTTGTTATTGAAGAAGCTGCCTGCGGTCACTTCATAGCAGAGTGAGGATGAGGAGGGTGAAGAGGCAGCAGATGAAGGCACAGGCTCCACAGAACTGTCTGACACAATACTACTAGGCCTCTACACACACACATACAAACACACACACATCATCGCTGTGCATTTGATGGGTTTATTTTTAAAATGTTATTATATATTAAGTTGATATAATTGACTGATATAAATACAATTAGAGACTAACCACACCCTTCTAACCCTCAGCTGTAATATTGTGTGTGTGTGTGTGTGTGTGTGTGTGTGTGTGTACCTCACACTGAGTCTTAGATGAGGGCACACACAGCGAGCTTGCCCCACCTTCCTGGTTCTGTTTGCTATCAGTTACGGGTTGGTCCTGTTGCGCGTTGCTGTGCCAGAGATAAACATCAGACACCACATCATCCTCCTTCTGCCACACAGGGGGCAGCGCTGAGTCACTGCACGGACCTGCAACCGAGGCGCACACAGAATAAACACACACATATAACATATCTATATATATGCTCACATACCGATGTGTTGTCATGGTAACATCATTAAGCTTTAAAGACAAAGAATAGGTTCAGCATAAGAGAGAGAAACATACACACTTGCAAGGAGATAAGCACAGAAATTGCAACTGTGTGTGTGATTAGAGAGAGCCGATGAGAAATGAACGTAGGATGTGTGAAATGAATCAGAAACAAGCTGTCCAGCGTTCAAGGAATTCTTATCTGAAACATGATAGTAATTATGGTAGATAAATGGATGGACATATGAATGGACATACAGATTGATCGATGAATGACAAGATATTGGATGTATGGATGGGTGGGTGGATGAATGTAGGGGTGGGTGGATGGAGAGATGGATGGGTGGGTGGGCGGATGGATGGGTAGCTGGATGGGTAGATAGATGAAAGGGTGGGTAGATGGAGAGATGAATGGATGGATAGGTGGGTGGGTAGATGGATAGATTGATAGGTGGATGGATAGATAGGCAGATGGATGTGTGGATAGATGGGTGGGTGGATTGGTGGGTGGATTGATAGACAGGCATACAGATGAAAAGATGGATTCATGGATATTTAATGGATGGATGGATGTGTGGATAGATGGACATAAGCCGGAATGGGCAGGTTGATGTAAGGAAGATTTGGCAGATGGATGTATGGATGGACATATGGCTGAAGGGATGGATGGATGCTTGGACAGATGGACATGGATAGGATGGGCAGGTAGATGTAACGAAGGTTGGACAGATTGACATATGGATGGACATAGATAAAGGAATGGATGGATGCTAGGACAGTGACATGGATGGATATATGGACAAATGGGTGGGTGGATGGATTAAATAATGGACAGAAATGGATGAATAAAGAGGTGGACATAAAAATGGCAGGACAGATAGATGGATATATTGACAGATGATTAAACAGATGGAAACATGGACAAATAGACAGATATGGATGAAAAACAAATCTAAATTTGTATGATTTAAATGAATGGATCACCAGAAAAAGCAAAAATAGATGGGTGGTGACAAATCCAGATGGACAGACAGATGAATAAAGGACTGATAAGCAGGATGAGCTGACCTGTTTCCTGTGGTGTCTCTGTAGCTGGACTCTCCTGAGACAGAGTTGTCCAACTTGAATCGTCATCCTCCTCCTCTTCTTCCTCCTCCATCTGCTTGTCTTTTCCTTGAGCCACAATGAGTGGGGCCATGGGCAGAGAATTAGGTGGGACCAGAGACCGAACTAAAGGCAGAGAAGTGGGTGGAGTCTCTTTTCTTTCTCCTGCAAAATGTGGTTTTGACATAGCCTTCATCCCACCATCTTTGCCTCTGTCCTCCTTCAAACACTTGACCGGAGTGTGGGCGGGGCTCAGGTGAGTGTGGGCAGGGCTCTGGTGCTCTTCCTCTTCTTCATTGGCCAGTAGCAGCAGGTGATTCTGAGGGAGTGTTAGATGAGCCTCCACCCGATTTTCTTTGGCCCAGTTTTGGAGCTCCAGCTTGGGCAGGCACGGTTTCTCTTCATCCGGTGTCTGGATTTCTTTCACAGGAGATTCTTCTTCTTCTTCTTCACGGTGATATTCCAGAAAACTTTTTGTCCGTCGCCTAAAGGGCACGTTCTTCTCGTCATCTTTGGCAAAGGCATCTGGCCAATCACGTCCGCACTCAGCCGTGATGTCATTGCGGTTTGTGTCTTTTCTACTCAGGTCGAATTGCGTCTCCTTTAGCTGGAGGTTGGTACCATTTTTTGCCAGTTTGGGGTTGGATGGAGAGAATGATAGAGAAAAAGAACATAGGGAAGAGGAAGAGGCAGATTTCGTGGGAACGGGTTTAACCCTTCCAGGAGCAGGACTTCCATCCAGCCCCATAGCATTCTGCAAGTTGGTCAGAGCGTATTTCTGACGGTTCTTTGGGGGAACAGCAGAACCCTGTGTCTCCACAGAAACTCCTCCCCTTGTGATGTCACGGCCCAGTTGTTGATTGAGAGAAGCGCGGAGATTGAGGGATGTGGGCGGGGTCACTAAAGGGTTGCCACGATTGGTCGACTCTAATGTAGAGGCGCTGCGTCTGAGGGCAGGTTTGCGCAGCGACATCCTGAAGTCTGGTTGGCCAGCTTCGAGGAGAAAAAAGAGATTTAAACTCATTTTGTATGTTGCCAATTCCTACCCACTAGCTAGGATTCCTGTGTCACATGACAGACATTTGAAGCCAGTCATCACATCTTTTCAAACTGTTGCTCACTAACACCTTAATTTGCTAACCGATGGGGTTTATCTAGCTATGTACAATTGTGGTGTAGGTATAAAGTATCTGGAATAAATAAATATAAATATACATAAATATATCCATAATCCATAAACATACATATCAGAGAAAGCATGATGCCATTTAGCAGTCCCTCCAGGATTTTTCGATCGCAGAAATTCACGCAAAATCAAGGAAACTCCGCAACATTCAGAGGTGCTTGCAATTTTTCAGAATTACCGCAGATTTTCCGCAGATTTGGGCCAAGATGCGCCATGTGACGTCATCACGACGCGCATTCAGCCAAAGCCCTCTCTGAGTCGCGTGCGTCGAACACGAGTACAGCTAAAAGGTCTCATTTACCAACAGACTTCACTGAGAAAGTCCATGAAAAACAATTTCATGTAATTTGTTCAAAAATGTATCGCAAATTTTGAACAAAGCTGCAACAAATTCAAGAATTCTTTGGCCGCAACAATCACAAAAAACTGGTGGTCCTTCACCGAGCTGTAAAATGAATAGGTGTCTATGCACATAATGTACGCATTACAAACAATTCACACAGATGTATCAACGCCAATTTTTATTTTGTTGCTTAAAAAATGTATGAGATTCACTGAAATTAGCTTGCATATGAAGTTCTTGGTCTTCCAATAGTAATCACATGTAAATGTAAATCATAATTTTACGAAGCAAAGACCATCATTGTACTTTACCGTAACCTATGCCTCTACAATGTTTTTGTTACGATTACAAACCACAATTTGCATTTACACTGACTGCGCTGGCAATTCAAGGTTTTTGACTGTATCTTCTCAATATCGTAACATTTTGAGAGGCGGGGCCAAGTGGACAACTCCATAGGCCTGAGGGGCGGGGCCAGGTGGATGGATACAAATGTCTGAGCGGGGTGGGGCCAAATATCAAATTCATTTCACCTGCAAACTGTCAATTCCTACATTCACATTACAAATTACAAGTACATAAAAATACTTTAGCTAGGTAATTTTCTCAGAAATGATTATCTAGCTATGTAAGTTTGTTGGATTAGTCTATTTACATAACAAAGTTTTGTCTTAAATGTATGTATCTCCGTAGTGATATGGATCATTTAAAAGGCGTGGCACATTTTTGCTTTACCTCAGCTGAATTTCGTGCACTGGCCGATGTTGGTTGTTAAACTCTGTTTCATCCATTTATTTCCAAATGCAACAACACAGCTGCTGAAATGCTTGTGTGTGCGCGCGCTGTTCATTCATAAATAATATATCCATTACAGTCAGACTGCTGTCAGGTTATGCAACAGCTGAACACTATGTATGTGTGTGTGTGTGTGTGTGTGTGTGTGTGTGTGTGTGTGTGTGTGTGTGTGTGTGTGCGCGTGGGATAAAAAGGCTCAATTACTGTTACCTCTCGAAAGACTGTCAAGTGAGCAAACCACCTACCTCACCAAACATGTATAGCATACACACACCTACATATACACACACACACACACACACACACACACACACACACACACAGACACGCAGTATATGCATAAAATTTGTGTGTGATCCATGCTGGTGGAAAGTGTGTTAGCAGCAGATCTGAACTGAGACAAGCTTATTTCAGGGTGATGAGACAGCGCTATTGCTGCAGCATTGTCTCAACCCCTATACAGGACATGGACACACACACACACACACGCACACACAAAAAAAAAAAAAAAAAAAAAAAAAAAAAAAACACAAAAGAAAACTTGTTGTCTTGGACATGTTGCTAATTTGCAGAGTGAACAGAGTTTAGCTCATTCTAATCAAAGCAGCTTTATTAGCATGTCCACACTTGTGGTAATTAGCCTCACCACTAGCCTTTCTTTTCACTCCTTCAGCCCAATGTAGCGCTAGTTAGCATACAATAATGCCATTCGTTACATATAAACATAGCTTAGCAACACTAGCTAAGCCAGATAGCTTAAACAATAAAAGTTGCAATAAAGTTTACCTTATATTAGCTAGCTAAGCAGTTTGCTTAGCTAAGGTGATTTTATCTGGCTAATCACAGTATTTTTACTGTATGTTTACTTGTTCTCATCAGCAGTTCACTGAGACACCATTGAGAATGCGTGTCCCAAATGGGACAGATCTTATCCCTAGACGCTAATATTGTATATTATACCACAGCGCTGTTGAATTCTGCGGTCTGATTGGTCAGAAAGTGTTGATTAGTTTTCTGTAACAGCAGTTCTGATAATAAGGCAAATCACAGGTTTATATTAATGTGCTCGTTCTAATACATAATCGTTTCTATAGTAACAACAAAAATGGGGACTTGTATGACGGATGCTAATGGGGACTTGTATGATGGACGTAAATGGATAAAAAAAAAACCGTGTCTTTGTTTATATGGTGAAGTTTTTGCTGAGGTGATATTTACCATATTTGGAACATGTTTTCTTTCTTTCTTTCTTTCTTTCTTTTTAAGGTTTTTGTCCTGTTAATTTCGAGAGAGAGAGAGAGAAAGAAAAGAGGTTGGTCAGGCAACGACTGCTATACCTGCTCTAACATAAGTGACGTTCTGCGACATTAAATGCAACTATAAACTGATAAAAAAAAAATTATTTTTTTTTTAAACGTACACCAGTTCCCGAAATACTTCAATGCTGCGGTGGTAACAGTAACTCCGCTACGTGTGGGAGTGCAATCACACCACTTAATCTTTGATTATTTAGCTATAACATGCGTGTCACGTCGTGTTTTATTCCTTGCAGTATATATAACATGCTTATATGAGATTATATGAATTACCCTTTATCATAAAAACCTAAAAACATAAAATATAGGAGAAATTTACTACACACCAGAAACAAAGCCTTAGGACTGTAGCTATAGGAGTTAAAATATTACTGATAAAAAAAAAATGTCGCAAACTTCACCTTCCATAACACTTTAACTACATACTATCCTCACCTTGCTTTTTTTTTTCAATTTGTGCATTACAAAGCATGCGAGAGTTGAGAGCTCAGACAGATATAATCTACTTATAAGCGCTAATGTCCACTTCCTGTAAGTACATAAGTCCATAGCCTGTACTGTAATCTAGGTTCGCTCCAGGATGGATTATAAAACCAAGTTTAAATTACAACAGGGAGAAATTACTGAAACCTAAAGGGATGCTTGGGCTGAAATTAATTTCCTATTTAAAGGTGCATCTTGTAGGCGGACGTAAATCTTGAAGGGCTCTAACCGCTTAGGGGAGAGAAGCTTGGGGACGGAGGGGTTGTCTGAATTGTATTTTCCGCTGGCTGGCTCGCTAGCTAATGCCATTACACTAATACACAAGGAAGCCATTTAGCGACTGCTAGAAGGGCAAATATCTTTCTGTGAATATAATCAAAAGCCATCTCATATTATCCCTGCCTTCAGGGAGAATGAATTATTGCAGTAACAGACATGTTTCCAAGACAAGGAATATATTAAACAATAGTTTTATGCTACTCATATCTGTTCATGGTTTTCTTAGTTATATACATATTGTGATATTTTCAAGGAATAAAACACTTAAAGGAGTGCCGTTATAGAAAAATAATCAGTTATGGGGTGGTACGATGTGGCCTAACGCTAAGTTACCACCCTACAGCTGATTTATTTCCTCCTCCCAAAGTATTTTATTCCTTTATCCTTGTCAATTAGCCAACAAGCGCAATTTGTGTTATTAATCACAGCATGACGTCATGACGTCTACAGCTTACCGTTACGTTTAACGTTGTGCAACGTCCACAAAACAAGCTAGCTCCTGTTTTTACCTACGTGATACATCACCATGCTCTCGTTTACGCTCCGTCCTGAAAACTATCCAGCGTCGGAAAACGTCACAGCTTTACCGCTGATTGTTGCAAAGCACTGACACTGGAGACTCCTTCCAGAAACGCCAAACAAACGTCTTCTCGCAGAAAACGTCATTGTATCAACAATTACACATGTTTTTAAGCTGCTTATTGCCGTTCAAGTCTCTGCGTACTATAGAAATAGTATGAGCATTTTAACGTAAACCTTGCAGCCAAAACTAGTGTCAGAGCTGCTGACCAATCAGATTCGAGCATTTAATACATTAGTACTGTAGTACAAATGATACATTTTTCTTCAACAAGTTGTTAAGCGACATTTTGTCTATGCAAAAACACATTTGTATTGTAAAACGTGTCGATAGTAAAGGATAATAATACAGTAATACAGAATAAATTTTTTTAAAATTTAAATCATCTCTTTACTCTTGCTTTTTTGTATTTTTTACTGGTCTTATTGTTGTTCTTCTTATCATCATCATTATTATTGTTGTTGTTATTGTTGTTATATTAAGGTGTGACCCTGGCCCTGATCTTCCATCTTGCAAAACACAATACTGATCATTCTAACAATTATCAAATGATTATATTGTGCATGACTACACAACATCACACACACACACACACACACACACACACACACACCCACCCGCATCAGCTGCGACCTGACTGGCATTTTCCATGAGACTGCAGGCCCGTCTGTTGCACTTCATACTAAAGCATGACACAGCAATAAGGAGGGGGAAAAAATCACACACACACACACACACACCAAAATCACGCACGTGCATATATCCAAATGCGACTGATTATTATTTAAACGCATGTTTGTTTGTTTGTTTTTTACAGGAAGCACTGCACAGCATCATCAATTGCAGAAAGTTATATATGGATATAAACCTCCGGGCGCTGCCCCATGCCTCCTGCCACAGCCTGGCATCACCACCTCCTGCACCCCAGCAACATGTTCCAGCAGGAAAAACACTCACCTCAGTCCAGCACAGTGACACAGTGACGATATCAGTCCCCAAATATAAGCTCTTAATACCGCGAGCTGCAGTGTGTGTGTGTGTGTGTGCTTTTGAAGCCAGTTTCCTCCGGTATCCGTCATCAGAGTTGCTCTCCTCCTCCCTCGCACTGCTCCTCTGCTCACTGTGGAACGCCAACAGGGCCACAAACACAGACAACAAACCTCACTACGTCAGACACCATTTGCATTAAAAAAAAAGCAATAGAAACCCTTGTAATGGTTTTAACGGTTAGAATGGGAATGGTATTGGTTTTAATGGAAACTGTAATGGTCCCTGTGGGTGTCTACTGGTAATTTCTTGCCTTCTATTGGTGGCATGTCTAGTGGATACCATTAAGGACCTGTAATGGTTTTAATGGTGAGCTGATGGTTTGTAATGGTATTTGTAGTGGAAACCATTCAAATTTCTGTGATGGTTTCTATTGTTTTTTTGTTTGTTTGTTTTTTTTCAGCAGGGCTGTTTTATGCTGAGACTAAAAACAGCGACTTGCTGTTAACTACGTGTACGCAAGACGGCCGGCACACGTATCCTGCAGTCATTTGGTGCGACACTTGTACACGTCCTCAGAAATTAACATGAAGCATGGCACGTGGAGCAAAATCAACGTAAACAGTGGGGGCCATGTGACACCTTGTCCACATTACTTAAACAAAGTAATGTCGTGTCTCAAATAGCATACTTGTATACTATTCTGGACCATTAGTGAGTAGTTGGGGGATATGTGGTTTAGTGGTTAGCATGTTTGCCTCGCGCCTCCGGGGTTGGGGGTCTGATTCCCGCCCCCACCATGTGTGAGCGGAGTTTGAATGTTCTCCCTGTGCTTCAGGGGTTTCCTCCAGGTGCTCTGGTTTCCTCCCCCAGTCCAAAGACATGCGTTGTATGCTGATTGACATTTTCAAATTGTCCATAGTGTGTGAATGGGTGTGCGATTGTGCCCTGCGATGGGTTGGCACCTCGTCCAGGGTGTCCCTCACCTTGTGCCCCGTGTTCCCCAGGCTCCACTGCACTAGCTAGCTAATATTAGGTACCTCGGATTGAGTAGAAATGAAGAAGAGTGGAGAAGAGTGTTTTTTCCCCCCCTTCATATCTGTACAGCTGGAAGTACATTTGGATTCCTTTATTGTCAATGACGGATAGTGTCCATTCGTCAAGAACAACATACTGGGTAAGTGCTGTTATTTTCATTCACATATTTGCTGCTGTATGTTTAAGGTGGATTCTTGTTTTATTTTATTCAGGATACTTTGTATTGTGGGAAGATGTAGTAGTGCCTTTTTGCAAAGCAGAGTTTGCAGTTTGTTTCACTTTGATTTGTCATTAATAATAAGGAAATGCGTAAGTCCATATCTCAAACCGATCTCACCATCTCCACCACTTCTATGTTGGATTTGTCATTAGAATAATTTTGAACGTTGCTGGAAAATGGTGTGAGAAATGAAGCTCATTATCCTTTATGTTTGAGATCACTGATTATTATGTAACCTTCTAAAGGGAGTACAGCACAAATACCAAGCACATTAGTACCATCATTGCTAACCACCTCACAAATATTCCAATATACACATATTTAAAGTGTTTCAGGCTGGCCTTTTCCTTTAAGTATTAGATATGTTTTATTATTCAGTATGATAGTTGTAATTAGTGATTAGTATATCAATTCAATCCAATTGAATCCATTCTGCATAGCACTTTTTTTTTTGCCTTAACTAATTTGCATAAGAATCATAACCTGTCTTAGTATCTCCATTTCTAAATTTTTATTCATTCATTCATTCGTTCATCTGATTCATTCCGTATAATTATGTCATTCCTGTGCTCTAATGCAATAGCGGCTTAAACTTGCAGTGCGTATGAACCTTTTGGCGTTCCGTAGCGGAGAAGCGCACCCTGATGCTCGCTCCCGAAGCGACCAATCAGCGCGCCGAGCGCAGGGTGCGCGCACAGCTGAGCGGATGACATCATCGAGTTAAATCACTGCATGAACGTGTTTAAGGACTCCGTTGTTATTATTTAGATTTGGAGAGCTGTCCTTCTTCATGACTCCACGTGAGTTTAATCAATTGACCATTTAAAAGCAGATTTTCAAACTTGTTGCAGTCAAGGACCCTTGCTAATGTACTTTTTAAAAAAAAATTATCATAAAAAACATTTTTTTTTATATATAATTATACAAAATGAGGTGTTCTACCATTCTTATCCCTTTTCCTTCCTTCTAGTAGATGCTAATATATTATTATATTAATATTATATTAATACATGCTAATAAGTGTCTATTATAACGTGCTTAATTATAATGCAACTTTATTAGATTGAAACGTCACATTATTACCAGCTTTTACAGTCACATTACAGACCCAAATCTATACCCAAATAAATAAAAGCACGAGTCCACTTGTAGAAAAATTCCTTTATTGGCTAGTAAACTGTAAAGTGTGCGTCAAACAGGCCATAGTGCTTAATACATCTAAATACATTCATGATCACAGTAAACAAACAAAGAAAATACTTTACACTTAGAGTTATGGATACACAGTCAAACTCTCATTACATCATCATTAACGCAATCAAGATGCACTTATGTGGATTCAAGGCACATAATGAACATAAAAGCATGTATTTTGGCTTATACTTTACACTTTATTATAATGTAAGTTTAAGTGCAATTGTACTTTTGAAGTCAAAAACGTCTCGGAATAAGGTGGAAATGGTGTACATCTCACTCCCTCGATCACATCGCTCCTGTAAAAGGGCTCATTTCACAACAGCAGTCCACGTCAGGCAAAGTGTTTCAACACTTTAAAAAAAAAAAAAAACATATGTACCATCATCGACTCCCCTCCAGTGTGTAACACCTCACGTCACATCACACCAGAGTCTAAAAGACTAAAAAAAAAAAAAAAAGAATGTATCTTGGGTTCCATGCAGAATTGACAGTGTATTGGCTTGACAGATTAACAGAACATCTCTTAAGAATGCATCGGCTTGATTTACACATTGGGGAGTGGGGAGTGGACAAGGGCGTTAAAATCAGTACCGGAACACGACTGCTGTCTGCTACACAAATTTATACTCGTACATTCGAACAGCTTTCTGATAATGTCCAAAAAAATAAAAAATAAACATCTGCTTCCATATAAACTCCCATAAAACACACACAGAAATAAACATACAGCAAAGGGACTCCCAGGTCCCTTATACACTGGAAAGAAATAAAAAAAAACTAATAATAAAATAATGTCACTTTTAGCAACGTAACTCGTTCTCTCTCACCCATTAACAATGCCTGCAACATTCAAGCTCTGATTGGCTGAGAACATTCCACTCCATCAGTTTGTCCTTGTGCGCTCAACATCAATCCTTGATTGACAAGTTAAGTGTGTGTGTCTGTGTTTTGTGTGTGTGTGTGTGTGTGTGTGTGTGTGTGTGTGTGTGTGTGTGTGTGTGTGTGTGTGTGTGTGTTTTGTTATCACCCCACCCCTATAATCCAGCCCCCACTTCGGCAGTCAGCATTGAGTGTGTGAGCATTAAGAGGGGGCGGAGCTATGAGACTGCCTGTGCTCCGTGAATGAGGAAGCGGCTGAGTCGGCGAATCCGTCTGTCGGTTTGCGTTTGGCACTGGAGGAAACACGGAGCTCAGAGGAAGATGATCCAGGACTGAGAGACAAGGGGCGGAACGGATCGAGCGCAGGACTAAGAGAGAGAGAGAGAGAGAGAGAGAGAGAGAGGTTATTTGTCAGTGTAATTATAAAAAAGGGGTGGGGTTATAATTAATATATTATTGTGATATCCAATCAAATCATCTCGTTTATCAAGCTGGATACGAACTGATTTTTTTTTCTTCGTACGAGCGTTTACACAAAAAATTTGGTATTCGTAAGAATCCCGTACGTTTGGGAAAACGTTTGTATCCTACTTGTACTCCCCCCCCAAAAAAAGACAAATAAAAGTAATCAAAAAATCATTCATCAACATACACACGCAAGTACGAAGAAAATCAGCATTACTAAAAGACTGATAAATGAGGCCCATTTGCTTTAAAAGAAATAATTATAGGTACCTTATAGGTACACTTAGTGGATGATGGTTAATTGATCAAACATCCTGTAGTGATATGTTAAAAACTGAATATCTAGTACATGTAGATCTGAAATCTAGTCTAAACCCCAAACACAACATAAGTTAACGTAAACCAACTCATGTATTTTAACAAACAAACAGTTACATATAATTCCACACACGTTTTGGTGGCTGACTCGGAAAACCTACTATAGATGTCGGTATGGCTGAATTTTAAACATTTTTTTCAGCCTGTAACATACTTTGTGATGTTCTACTTCCACCAGGACGGAAATGTTTTTGCTTTGATCAAGTTGTTAGACAGTTATGTGCCATAGCAAAACGGACGTAAGCCTAATCAGTCTAGTTTGTGATCCGATACTGGCTGACAAAATGCCTGTGAGAAATATATTTTGGTTTACTTCACCATGTGAGGGGGTAGTTTGATGTTTAGATGTACCGGTTACTCACAAACAAGCTAAAGGTTGAAAAAGACAGCAAGCGCAAAGAACCATGTTCAAAATAAGGGCATTAAGGCTACAAAAACATGACTCAATTGAACTCAACTGAATGAGAACTGGGCTGGGGAAAAACATGTTAATAGAAGGGCCAAGGTGTGTGTGTGTGTGTGTGTGTGTGTGTGTGTGTGCGCTCACCTTCTCGTTTATGCAGGTCAAGTTTGTTCTTGGCCTGCTGGTTTCCTTTAGCTGCTGCTTTCTCGTAGTAACACACTGCAGCCAGATAACACCGAGGAACTCCGAACCCTCTCTCATAGCACTGACCGAGAAACAGCAGACCAGTACTGTCCTACACACACACACACACACACACACACACACACACACACACACACACAGTTCAGATTATGCTCCAAACTAGTTTCTCTAGGTCCACAGTTCGGTAAGAAGTCGTGCCCTAGATGTAATAACAAAACGAGTCCAAATACCTACATATAGTATAGTATGTTTAGTAATAGCACACATACAATATGTCCTTATAAATATCTGTATATTATGGGATGTCAACATCTACCAAAAAAGCAGTTTCGGTATGCGAGTGCATCCCAGGTGCAATTTTTATAAGTACGGCCCGTGTAAGTATAAATATAAGCACATAAGAATGATAAAATATAGACGGTGTTTATAAGGACTTGACTCTGAATTCTGAAAATGTTCCACAGGATGGCACTGTGGTTATAGTAGATGCAGTATGTGTATAAAATTATAACGTGATGTGTCTCACTCACTCCACTCTCCGCTGCCATTCTGAAATAGTGAACTGATTCTCCTCCATCGGCATCCGGATCCCGAGAGAATAACACACCCAGGTACAGCTGAGCCTGAGCACGAGAGAGAGAGAGAGAGAGAGAGAGAGAGAGAGAGAGAGAGAGAGAGAGAGTCAAACAGACAGACAAGGAGGGCAAAGAGACCAAGAAAGAAAGAGTCAGATTAGCAAGTGACGCTGCAGATAAAGTGTACTTTTTGAAAGTGATCTTTCTCTCTCTCTCTCTCTCTCTCTCTCTCTCTCTCTCTCTCTCTCTCAGTACCTCGGTGTGTCCGGCAGCAGCAGCGCTCTGCAGAAGAGAGATGGCTGTAGCTGTAGCAGTGTGTGTGTCCACAGCGCTCTGCTGCCCCCTGCTGTTCAGGAGAAGTTTCGCACAGCGGTACTGAGCCTGTGTGTGACCTGCCAATGCTGCACACCTGTAATACTGCAGAGCCTACACACACACGCGCACACACACACACACACACACACACACACACACACACACACACACATGCAAGAATGACCTACAGTTCAGCTGTGAATAGAATAATGGGACACAGCATGCTTTTTCAAATATATAAAGGGACCCTGGAAAGTAGTCGTCTTTACACTACCTTCTGAATGGGACAAGCTTTGCCTTTGCCACGAATGCTGTCTACTGAAATGGCATCTTTCCAAAGAAGAAACTGCACTATTTGCCCAATATTATGCATGTTGCAATTGATTACATGCCTACAGTACACTGAAATATGTTTGTGTGTAGCACGTACCTTGCTAAGGTCTTTCCCGACTCCGCGGCCCATCTCGTAACACACTCCGACGTTAAACTGAGCTTTGCTGTAGTTCTGCTGAGCCGAAACCCGAAAACACTCGAACGCTGCCTTATGATCGCCTGCTTTAGCACTCTCCAGACCTGACACACACACACACATACATACATATAGAAAGTGTCAGAAATATCATTACAGGCAGTAAGTGTGTCAGGTACAGTATACTAGTATGGTCATATAGCATGATAAGGAAATCTATAATAGCGGAATATTAACGGTTATAGGAAAATAATCAACAACAGGGTAGTGTAATGAGGCCCAAAGCAAAGTGGAGTTACTGTTACCATCCCAAAGTTGATTATTTTCCTATAACAGTACATCCAAAAGTGCTTTATTCGCAAACAATTTGCCAACAATTACGATTCACTATGTATTAAATAAAGGCAGGGGATACTTTGTATCCATTTATAGTTACATTTAATGTTGTGGAACGCCAACGAAAACAAGTTAGTTCCTGTTATCACTTATACTGTAACAGCTACTCTAAATTTTTTACTCTTTAAATTTACTTACGTTAAAAAAATTATTGCACTACTTAACTTTTAAACCTCACTAAACTAAACTCCTGACTAATCTGTCTAAACTTGCCAAATGTACTAAACCAGATTTAATAAACTCAATTCATTTATTAAATAGACTACATTTACTAAACGAAATGAATTTGGTAATAGTTTTACCGATGATGTTGAGGATGACAGGCACGCTGTTGCCTGCGACATCTCTCAGATTCCGCTCGGCCTCGTCCAGAGAGCACGTCTTCTGTGAAAATATGCATGAGGGTCAAAGGTCTTTGCCGTGACAGGGGGTCAGAGAAATTTATAAGAGCAGCTGTGTCAGGTACCGCACCTGTCCTTGTGGTACTTCACATCCTGTGGCTGCTGTCTGGGTAACATTAAAGTCTGAGAGCGCTTCTAAAGTAAGACAGAAATTCAAGAAATTAGCATAACAGTGGCATTTCATGTGTACAAGTACAGTATATATGAATACATGGCGAGACTATATAGTGACCTGTGATGTTATGGTTGACTGTCTCCCCCTGCTGGTCAGTGATGGGGTGTGCAGGTTCAGCAACTGTGCTGTAATTATAAACACTGCTACTGCTGCTGCTGCTTTGCTCTGGACTTGTTAACGCCCCCTTCACACCCATCACACACACTCCACGGGGCAACACAATGTGCCCTGACACTGTGAGAGTAGAACAGAAAGGAACACAAGAGAGAGAAAGTCAGTGTGCTGTAAGAATGGTGAATGCTGCAATTAAATATAATTTAACTCTAGTATTTAACTCAGTGTGTTACAACCCTGAGGAATAATGCAAAGGAAGGAGCCTTAGGACATGTTCTACATAGTCCTTATACAAAAAATAACGCTGCCACTGTCTATATTAGTTAATAAACGTCTAATCACTAATCACTTACCAATAATTATTATTATTGCCATCAGAATTATTTTTAAAGTTGAAGTAGAACTGTATTTTCCCCCTAGTTTTTCCTCTTTTGGCTGAAAAGTCTGCATTTTTTGACCTTTTGCCGTCGACATCGCTAATACAGTTATTAAAGAGATGGTAGCTATATAGTAATTGGTCTAATGTTAGCGAATTCAAGCTAGATTTTATTTCAAATGAACGAACTCAAAACATCTTCCATTTACCTCGAATGAAAGAAAGGCTGAGAATATCAAGACGAGACAAAAAGGATTAGAGGTCGACCGATCGATCGGTTTTGCTGATTAATCGGTACCGATAACCAATTGCTGGAACTATCGGTTATCAACAAAAATCCACACCAATAGTTTTTCATGGTTGCGTCCATTGTGGGAGCGGCTGAGAAGGGTCCGCTGTCATTATACAGTACGAGAGCGGCCTCTAGAGGCAAAATAAAAACTATCACTGACAAATTTTGTTGTGTTATTCGAAGTGTTTTTTGATTCATTTTGGAGGTCTCTTTTTATTTGTTATTTTGAGTGTTACGTTTTGGTTCAGTTTGGATGTATATATTTTATTTATTTTAATATTTATTAATACTCGTAAAATATATATTCATATTTATTCTTATTTCATTTAAAAAAGTAAATTTTCATGGTAAAGTCAGTACTGCATTTTTGCAATAAAGTTCAGCAATATTTTACTGAGTATTATGTTTTCATTCAGTATCAATTTGAAAAACTATCGGTAGGTACTGCCCAACTTACTTATCGGTAAAATCCACTATCGGTCCACCTCTAAAAACAATCACTAATGTGAGACTGGAAGCAAAAGGGGCGTTGAAACACTTGCACAGCTGTATTTAATATATTACCAACAACATTATCAACTAATTCGATTGAAATATCACGGTATACCATCATACCGATGCATCACCCCAATACTGTTCAAAATCATATTAATAAAATCGTAAGTACCGGTTAATAATGATACAGAACATAGTGTACATGCTTTATTACTAAATATATCATGCATTTATTAAATCATGGTCATGCGTCCTTAATGAAATATTATGCTCTTGCCAAAAGCAAGACAAAAGTGCTGACGATTTGAACCACCAGCTGGAGTTCAGAAGTCTTTACTACTTATGAATAGTGGACAAACATTTTTAATGAACGTGTTACCATGGAGATGTGAGATATTGCGTTTCCAGGCAAAACAGGAGCACGCAGTGTGTTATCTCCACAAAAGTTCTCGGGTGTACTCGTAGAACTGAATTAGCCTGACTGGAATTATCACGATTTGTGAATTTTACATAGGGTCAATATGACGAACGTGGCCTTGTTCCTGTTCGAGTTATGTTTGTTTGGCTTTAGGAGGTGGTGGGGCTTGACTGGACAGGACGAATGATTGACAGAACTCACGCATTTCGAGCAGGATCTTGTGTGTGCATTTGTGGAGGAGGCGTTCTGGGAGGCGGGTGGTTCCCGGGTTCTGTTCTCCAACAGAGGAGAACTGAGAGTGGATCCTCCTGCAGATCTGCATGAACAGAACCGCCGCCGCACCCTACATACACACACACACACACACACACACACACACACACACACACAAAAACAATCATGCATATGCAAAAAGTATATTCAGACTTTGTTGCTCATTATGCATAATTACTAGTAATTGTGAACTGAAATTATGAAAGAGTGTGTGTGTGCTGGTGTGTGTGTGTGCTCTGTACCCATCCAACAGCATCCAGCGCGGTGTATCTCTGCATCCCAGCAGAGCAAAACTCTGCCGTTCTTTTGCTTTTTTTCTTCTGCTCTCTATCATCCCCTCTCTGAGACCTGAAAGCACCAAACCAAACATAATGTGAAAGTGCTCAGTGCTTGAACTTCACTCGTGTGTTATGTGTGTTTGTTTTTTTTCTTGTGATGAATCCCGGCTTCGAGAATAGCAGGCATGGTGACTGATGGTGTGATAGAGGAACGGAGGGATGGAGTAACGAGCAATGGTTACCGGCCGGTGGAGAGTACAGACGACGAGCTGATGACTTCATCCTCAACGTGATGGCCGTTCGAGAGGCGCAGAGACGACGTGTTCCCATGGTAACGGCTTAAAACTGGTAAGAAAGCAAAGGAAAAGATAATAGGAAAATAGTTGATAAGCAATCTGCACTTTGGACGAGTACAATTCAAGTCAAATATACATTTTTTAAATAACAAATGATTAAAAACTGTGCAATGTCCAGCATCACAGGTCTGTGTCTCCAAAACCTCTTGAGCTGAACGTTTATGCTCTGGTCACTCTATTACTTAGAAAAGGAGTTTCTTAAGGGTTCCTTGGTACATTTAAAGGTTCTCGGCTTTGTTAAAGGGTTCTAGTTTGGAGTACTTTTTTTCTACATAGAACAGGGTTCTACAGTTCTAGTTTTGACTAAAAAAAAAATTGTTCTTACCAATGGTCCAATTGTCCCATGACATCTATTCTGATTTGACAGCAATACAAATATAGAATTCGTTTTAAAATATGCATTTTATGTTCTAGAAGCATTATTGATGGAAACAGGACAGGACATGTTCAGGCTTCGCCCTTAGTGCCATCTCTAATCTCTGTTGTATAATGAAAATAATGATAATAATAATAATAATAATAATAATAATAATAATAATAATAATAATAGCACATAAAAATGTCAAGCTCATATTTCAGAAAGTAAAGTATTTTAATAGTCATTTTCTCATCTAATATTGCTCCAAAATTAAGGTTAAATGACTTTTTTCTTTTTTTTTAAACGTCTGTGTGGTTTGTGAATGCACTTTGCATGATGCTAAACTGGAAGCTATTTAAGCCTTACAGTTTTAAGCTATTACTTGTTAGCTACATTATCCTGGTAGTTCCCGTGGAAAGCACATTTCATACATTAAACATCAATTTATGTCTTGCCCCGCCTGGGAAAGAGGAGCACTGTGCACATTTCAAGTTTAGCTGAACTATCCCTTTGAAAATATATGACTAATATACTAACTCAATGATAGATTCTCATATCATTTGACGTTCGTTAGAATTGAAAACAGTCAGTGACCTCTTGGGTCAGTGAACACTTCAGCAAAACAGGCCACGCTGTACATTCAACGGCTGTGTCCTCAAATGTTATTTTTAAACACTAATACTGAAATAGACTGATCAGGCTCTGTAAACTATGTTAGCATTACAGTAAGTTAGCGCTGCATTGTTACACATAGAAATAATAACGTAAACACTAATGACAATAAAAGACATTGCCAACAAAACAGAGGATAAAAAACTCACCTCTCCCCACCAAGCTTTGTATTCGCCACATCTTCAGCTTGTTCTTAAGTCTCAGTTCGGTGCGTTATTACGTTTTCTAATATTGTCAAACTGTTTGATTTTTTTTTTTTGTTTAGGTTGTATCCATTAAAAAAAAAAAAAGAGCACATCGGTGACCTGCCGCTTCCGCATACAGATCTAGAGGAGAAGTCACGAGACAGTTCTTGATATTATGAGGGCGGAGCTAAGGTGCGTAAGGCGGAGCTTACTGGACGTAAGGTGATGCAAGCACATGATAAAACGAAATATCATAAATACTACTGCTAATAATGTTAGCAGCAATAATATTGAGGAGCATAAATAAAAAATATTACTGAATATTTGTATATTTAAACTATTACGACAATACCAAGTAATAAATTAATATAACAATGAATACACAATAAATATTGCACTACAACCAACTTACCAATAATTTGACAATATATACAAAAAATAAGCATAATATAGGGTGTTGCAACTAAATATTATTATTATTATTATTATTATTATTATTATTATTATTATTAATATTATTATTATTATTATTATTATTATTATTATTATTATTATTATTATTATTATTATATTGCCGGTTGCAGTCTGCTAGGTGACCATGAGGGGGCAGTACTGTCAACAAGAAATCATCAAATAAACCATGCCACAGAAGGGATTTTATCCTACACTTTAGAACGGTGCTGCAGTGGAAATCACGACATGCTATGAACAACATATTCATTATTCTTAATAAACTATGTGGCCTTTATGGAAATAAGTTTTACACATTTCAATTAAAGCTAATTTTACTAGCATGATGAGTACAGTTGGTAAAGCAGCCAGATTTACATACATAACAGTATTAACACTTGATATAAAGTTTTTACATTTAAAGAATTAAAGGAAAACGTTTAATTAAAATTAATTTTTACTTTAAACTTTGCCCAAAACTGCCCTCTCGTTATGTTCACGTATCGTGTTTCGCGCTGGTTAGCTATGAGGCTAACAAGTAAGCCAACACACACTTAACGCAAACACATCCTTTATCTGATAGTACTTTTACCAGCTAACCAAATACCACCAGAAGGGACTCCCTCCCAGTTCTCACTTAACTGATATTTTCAGTTATTCTTTTTTATATTCTGTATACTTAAACAGGTTTTTAGTGTTATGAAGCTCAGATAGGAAACCAAACGTAATATACTAACAGCTTCATCTGTTCAGTCATAGATGTGTGCGTTTGCCTGGTCTGTGTTTGTAAATTCGGTGTTGTAATATTTGCTTCAGTGTCTGTACACCGTCTTATGACCCACACTTGCTTACTCTAACACACACACACACACACACACACACACACACCATTTCATTTCCTGTCAGAGGCACGGCAAGGGCTTATTTAGAAAGAAGATGGTAGAAAGCAGAATGGTAGAAGTCATATTTTAGTGTTATTCACGGTTACTGGTCTTACTAGATTGTCAGCCATTTTAAGAAAGTGCTAGAATGTTCTAATAAGACTTCTTGACGATCGAGTGCTCACACAGCCACAATGCTGATGGACGAAGGACTGTATATATTACCTATAATTCACTGCATGCAGACACGAGTTTCAGCACTGAGAAATTGAGTCTCTTTACACAAACAACTTTAAAACAGTTGTGTAATTAGGTAAAGCACAATGCTAGCTATGTTATCTAACTAGTGTTAAAGATCCATCTGACATGCTAGCCACTGATTAGCAGATAAGCTTGCATGCTTTTTCCTAGCTACTGAATAGGCTACGATAGTGCTTTTCTAGTAACTGTTTTTGATGCACATCATCCCAAATGGCATATTCCTTTATGTTTTTTCAACACCTGTGTTACTTGTTAGCATGAATTCTAATGAGAACTCTTCAAAAAAACTCTAGGATTTTGGAGGGTAGTGGATGTATGTTCCTTTTCCCAGGGCCTCATGCTCCCTCAGCTCATTGTTCCCTCAATATGATACGTTCCTAACCCAGTGAGCAAAAGATATGAAAAATATGTATTTGCTAAAATTAATGAGTTTTAGATTACTATCATAAAGATGATTATTAATACGTCCTTTTGAAGGCAGAGAAAATGTGCTTAATGTGTTCACATACAAGATGACTAACATGATGTCTAACATGAACCTAAAAAATTATTTATTTAATCGGAAGAAGGTGGATCATGACCGATCAAAAGAACACCAAAGCCAATAACTTTTAATGGGCCAACGTAAGTAAGTCCCGACTGGCCCAACAATGGATATCTATGGACAACTCTGGTTAGTCATAGGTGTAATAAAAGTCATACCTCAAAACATGGGGGCAACTCTCCAGACCTATTTTAAAAGACACACTTTTAAATCTGTCTTTCCTAGTGATATAGGAAATAGGACCCTAAGAATATAGAACCCTTGCACCATAATGACATAGGAACATCAGGTGATTTCCTAAAAGTTTACAATGAGAGAACATAGGACACTGGGCACATGGGAGCATAGTGCCTTATACTGCTTTTCCACCAGACGATGCGGCAGAGCTCAGCAAATGATCTGTAATCTCACATTTTGTCACTATTTCCACCACCACCATACCAAAGTACCCGTGTTAAATTTGGTTACCCTTCTTGTCCGGGTACAGTGTGAGCCGAGCCAGAACATACTGGTGGAGCTAAAAGTAGGGCATCATCCAGGGTCAGCGTGATAGCAAGTTGCTGTCAGTTGCTGACATAAAAATTCTTCTCTGTTGGTGACAGCCTTCTGATAAAAAAAAAAAAAAAAAAATGCAACTGGAAGGAGTCAGGAAAGCATGGCTCGACTTCCATTTCAGATGCGCCCACATCACCAGCAAATGGAATCATGAAGTTTTGATGACAGTAGTGTGGTGAAAGCCTCTCTTGTAGCTGCTGGAAAGCAGAGCCTGTGTGGAACATATTGACAGGTGCAATGTGCGTGCTGAAGTTTCTGATGAACCTCCTGTTAGAAATCCCAGTGAAAAAACACTGGAGTGTCCTGTGGCAAGGCCAATCCTGCTGCACAGCTTGCACCTTGTGCTTCTCTATGTACACCAAATTGAATACTGGCAGCTGGGACCAGAGGCATAAACTTTACCAATAAATTGTTGAGTCCATGGTAGTCAATACAGGATTCTTGGTCCTCTATCTTTCTTTTCCGCAAAGAGGTCCAGGAAAAAATGCAGGTTATGTTTTTCCAATCAAGGTCATCTCAAAACAACAGAATGTTGTGGTGAATCAATTACATACAAGGACATAGTGTTATAAGGTGCAATTCCAAATCACATCAGCAGGGGCTTGCTTTGTTGCTGGACCTTCTCTGAGCCAAGGCGGTGCACAATAACGTGCTAGAAGAGACAGCTGGCAAGATTGCATTTGTGTGGTTCCAGGCTTTGATTGATAAAGCAGACAGCTGCTCCATATCTGCAACATTAGCAGAGATACCAATGCAATACATACAGATTGGTAGAGTTGGGGCAGTTGATCCCGGACTCAGGTCCAATTATGAACGAACTCGGATAAATTTGTACTTGAACTTGACACGGACTCGGAAATCTTGGACTCGGAAATCTTCCCGAGTACAGCTGAGTCCGTGTCATGTGCAAGGGGTGTAACCTTGGCCTGGGCATTAGGGGCTGCAGCCCCGAAGATTTTTTTTTCTTTAGCCCCGAAAAATTATCCACTTGGAGCGGTTTGTCACTACGTCACTTCAGTGAACGGAGGCGTGACCAATCACACAGTGTTTACAGGAAAATACGTGGAAATACTCGTGTCTTATTGGCTGACGGTCTCAATTCTGCCAAACGCTAGCTCACACTCAGTGTGAGGGAAAATGGGTATACGTCGATTTTATTTTGTTTTTTTAAAGCAGTAAAGGGGTTGAAACTGAAACAGTAACATCCTCTCGTGCTGAGCAGGAAAACAAGGTGTGTAAATGTCTATATAAGTTCGGTGAATGCGATATGAGCAGAGCATAAGGACAGATAACACACTCTGCATGGCTCTGTAAGCAGATAACTAAGCTACAATGATGGCTTAGTTGTGTTTCCCTTGGCTAGTGACACCCAACTAGCCTAGTCTCGTGTTAGATAACCAAAAAGTTGTATATTTTATCGGTCTGGTAGTCCTGCAAACAGTGATAACACCCGAGGCAAGTTTTATGATAAATCCAACTTTTTGTCCAGTTTTCAATTAGCCCTTACAAGCAAGAAGAAAAAAAAACCATGCAAGTAGTCTATTTAGAAATACGTTTTAAACGTTTTGTTTTTCTTTTGGAGAAGAATCTGGGTTCAGCCCCGGATGATTAACAGTTCTGCTAATGCCCCTGGTCATGTGTAATATGAAAAAACAAAAAAACCCAAAACATCATACAATATGATATTAAGAAATTAATTAACGTCTCCCTGCCTGACCAGGGGGCGCGCACACACTTGAAGCACGCGCACGGAAAGCCGCCTCATCGCGCAAGTACCGAATTGAGTTCTCTTTAGCGGCTTGTTCCGCCTGGACGGTCAAATAAATACACACACATCATGTCAAAATGCAGGCCTGGCCTAGTATTCGAGTATTCCTGTAAACACAGTCGGTTATGTCTTAAGTGAATGTAAACAGTTGCGAAAGTCTAATAAACCTGCTGCTGTCTGTGTCATTAATGTTAATCATATAACAAAACACAAAGAGAAAATCACCTTAAGACTTTGTTAACTGAATAATCTAATGTGGATGCCCTGCTAGCAAATATACTTGTCGTTCATGGTTATAGGCTACATATACAAGGAGTACTGCAAAGAAAGACAAAACATGAAACTGGGTTAATGCCATGTTTTTGCCAAGGTACAGGAGTCATGGTGAACAACAGGGAGATGGCAAGTGGATTTCTGCTTAATAATAAATGGAATGATATGTGTTGATTTGCTAAATCCCATTCTCAGGTATAACCCATTTGCCTCATTCTGTTCTTTGGTCTACAACCCCAATTCGGAAAAAAGTTGGGACAGCGTGGAAAATGCTAATAAAAACAAAGCGGAGTGATTTGTAAATGTACTTTGACTTGTATTTTAACAAAAACGTATAAATACAAGATATCTGATATTTTACCTAATCAACTGCATAGTTTTTTGAAGATGTGAAACAGGTGAGGCAATCGTCTAATCATTGTATATAAGGAGCCTCCAAAAAAGGCCTAGTCCTTCAAGAGCAAGGATGGGTCGAGGCTCACCAATCTGCCAACAGATGCGTCGGCAAATAATCCAACACTTTGAGAACAACATTCCCCAAAGACAAATCGGTAGAATTTTGGGCATTTCTCCTTCTAAAGTGCACAATATAATTAAAAGAACAAAAGGAATCCGGTCAAATCTCGGTGCGTAAAGGGCAAGGCCAAAAACCACTTCTGAATACGTGTGATCTCCGATCCCTCAGACGTTACTGTCTTAAAAACCGTCATGAGTCTGTAATGTATATCCTGACATGGGCTCGGGAATACTTTGGTAAACCTTTGTCAGTCAACACCATTCGCCGCTGCATCCACAGATGCAAGTTAAGGCTTTACTATGCAAAGCAGAAGCCATACATCAACACTGTCCAGAAGCGCCACTGACTTCTCTGGGCTCGGTCTCATCTGAGATGGACAGTAGCACAGTGGAATCGTGTTTTGTGGTCCGACGAGTCGACATTTCAAATAGTTTTTGGACAAAACGGCCGTCGTGTTCTCCGGGCCAAAGAGGAAAAGGACCATCCAAGCTGCTAACAGCGTCAGGTCAAAAGCCAGCGTGTGTCATGGTATGGGCGTGTGTCAGTGCCCATGGCATGGGTAACTTGCACATCTGTGAGGGCACCATTAATGCAGAAAGATATGTACACATTTTGGAGCAACATATGTTGCCATCCAGAGCAGCACAACGCCAAACCACATTCTGCCCGGATTGCAAGCACATGGTTGCGCAAGCAGAGAGTGCGGGTGGAAGCATGGCCTGCCTGCAGTCCTGACCTGTCTCCGAATGAGAATGTGTAGCGCATTATGAAGAGCATAATAAGGCAACGAAGGCCATGTACAGTTCAACAGCCGAAGAAATGCATAATGGATGAACGGGGGAAAGTTCACCAACTGGTGTCTTCAGTGCCCAAACTCTTAATAAGTGTTATTAAAAGAAAAGATGATGTTACACAGTGGTAAACGGTCGACTGTCCCAACTTTTTTGGAGTGTGATGCAGTTATCAGATTTGAAATGAGTGTATATTTTCATAAATAAATAAAATTCACAAAGTAAAACATCAAATAATGTGTAAATAATGTGTTTTCAATATAGTACTGTGTGAATTGAATTTGCATTTTCCATACTGTCCCAACTTTTTCGGGACCTGGGGTTGTACATTAAATTAAACCCAGTTCTTGAACTGTGTGTGTGTGTGTGTGTGTGTGTGTGTGTGTGTGTGTGTGTGTGTGTGTGTGTGTGTGTGTGTGGTCCAGACTGTAATTACAAATTCCTCCCACACCAGTGTTCCAGTACCTCAGTGCTCCTCCTTACGCTCCATATTGAGCAGGTTTCTAAAATGAAAGTTGGTTTTGGTTTGTTTTCTTTAGGCATATGTTATATGAATGGAATACTGATGTCTAGGAAGAAGAGGGAATCGGTTGTGGTTTGTAACTGGTAAATCATGAAATGAAGAATCTCGGATGAACGGATGCATTTGGTTGTTTGAAATGGGTCCCGATACCAGGCTTAGATGTGGTGTCTATGGTCAGGAAAGGCCATTTTGAACTGAACCCACTGAAACCAGCCCTGCGTTCCAATACTGTTTTTAATCCGTTCTCATCAACTTGCCTTTTCTGCTTCCCCATTGCCATTTAAGGTCATTCCATTATGTTACAAGGTCAACTGGAGTTTGTTAAAGGCCTGAGGGATAACGTTCACCCAGAATTACCCAAAGTACATTGCAATCTGACCCAGTTTTATTTAAAAAAAAAAAAAAAAAAAAAAAAAAAAGGTGAATGAAGGTAATTATAGATGTAAATATTATAAATATGAGTTATGAAATATTTGATATTTTTAATGTATTAAATCTTGTGTGACATGGTAGGAGGTGGTGTTGTTGCCTCACAAGCATAAAATCCAGGGCATTTAGTTTAGACATGTAGTTTGCGTAATGATAAACTGGAAGCTATATATTTGTGGTAAAATGGAATATTGGGTACATTTAATTTTAAGGAAGCCGTGAAACTCCCATTTAGGACCTGACTGGATATGAGGGCGTTTTCCTCCTATACACACCTTACTTTGTCCTGTGGGTGCATTCCTACAGGGGGAACTTTTATAAGGCGATTTAATTTAGAAACTGTTCTAATTCCAATTTAATTTTATAATCCTTCAAAGTTCCATCCTGAGCTCAGGTTATTGTTGGTGTGGAGTTTCTGTGTATGTTCACCCCATGTCCATGTGGGTTTCTTTAGTGTTCTAGGATTTCTAGGTGGATAAATTGCCCCTAGGTGTGTGTAAGGTACCCAGGGAGCCCCTAGCTAACTAACTCCATCACATCTCATTTGTCTAGGACTTAAGAGCTAGCTATATACAGTACTGTTTTTTTTTGTTTTTAGTACAAACTTTGTTATAGATTTTTTTTATTTTATGACTTCCAAATTATCAAGTCAGTACAAAAAACATTTTAGATTCCCAAACATAAGTTTCCTAGCACAAAATTAAATGTTACAGAAAAATGTTTGTATGTCATTAAAGAAAGCGGCATATTACGTAAGAGACACTTTTCAGACAAAAAACACAATGAAGGCTGCTGGGTTTCGCTGCAAAAATAAGAAGCGAGTGCGAAAGTCAAAGTCTCCAGAAGAACTGTGGCTGGTTCTGCAAGATGCTCAATAAAACTTACCAGATCCTTATAAAACTGCACAAAATGTACCGGAGGCTACTATTTTTATTTAAATATTTATTTTTTTGTCACACCAAATATTGACTTTGTTTCATTTATTACTGTTTACTGCTCTTTACAGTATTTTTTTTTTTTAATGTAGAAACATTTAATTTCATTATTTTGAAGGCATTTTGGCTCGACAGCATTTCTTTGCATGTGCCTAAAACTTTTGCACAGTACTGTAGTTGGGGCAACTGGTAACTGGCCCTACGTGGTGCCAAAAACGTGAACGTGCATCCTATGCTATATGTATGTGTATGATTATGCTATAATTGGGAGGCCATTGAAATGCATTGACTCACATCATGGTGTTGAAATTTTTTGTCCTCAAATTCTCAGCTTCTCTTTGACTCTCAGAGTCAGCTAACACATGTAGTTGATGAAGTTCAGTTTAATAGGGGTGGGTCTATACAAAGATGGCTGATTGCAGGTAACCAAATCCTGAATATGGCAACTGGAAACAAGCTGAAAGAAAGCCTTATTACATACCTTTGACAGCCAGTGCCCTCGAAGACACCGATATAAATTCTGAGGTGTGGCAGACATTATTTTTGCTTGTCCATCAGATTTGTCCAGGTAGCTATGTGTGGAACCAGCTCCCATTAAGGACGCCATGATTGTTGATTGCAGAACAAAGCAGTAACACTAGGCTGGTCCTTAAGTTTTCCTTACCAGTTCTGAGATATGGCCATGTGTTGGTCTGCTTGGAAAACATCATGACAGTCAGATATATCAACCGTCATGGCAGCATGAAGTTAGACAGCTCTCACCGCCTTGCATGAATCTCCTCAGATGGGTCCATCTATGACTGTCAATTCATGACAATCTGGCAAACTGCACACATGCCTGTTTGACGATGGCAACTCAACACATTGGCAATTGTAGTTCTTCTTGGTGAAGCCAGAAAACCCACTGGGGAAGGATGCACTGGCCAACCATGCACTATATGCCTTTCCTTTTCCACTACTGATTCTTCCCATGTTGCACAGAATTGAACAACTAGCAAGACCTTGGTTTCCACTACTGCGCTTGCTAGTGGCTGAAACACCCTAGCAGCTTTCTTCTCAAGCAGATCTGCTATCTCAAAAGGATGGAGATATTTGACTACCTTAGCTAGGCCACCTTTGCCTGGTGGTCTGGTTCCCACAGAACCAACTGCCAACTGATTACTGTGACCCTACATTCTAAGAAACTCTTGGAAGCAAGAGAGCAAGAAAGTACACAGACTTTGTATGTCCTTAGGAAGCTGTTTCTTGAACGGTGCAATAATTTGATCTGGTGCATTGTCTGATTCCCAAAATACTAACTTTTCTTCAGGGACTGCTAGACAGTGGCAAGTCTCTATTTACACCAAAGTTGTATATGGTGGCCACTACAGTGCAGGTATTACACCCTTTCCTTTAGGGGCCAAGGTGCTGCCATCTGGCATGGGATCTTCCCTTTGTGTTGTATTCCATTTCGGCCCCTCCTTACAAGCCTATGCATAATGTTCCAAAAAACCTGCCTTTTTGTTATTGATTGAAAAGAGCGGGAGAACTTCATGCTCTACTGATAAGCTTGCCTTGCATGTGTTGGTGGCCACCACTCTGAGGTGTTCATGCTCAAGTTCTGCCCAATATCACTCAATTCTGCAAATGAATTGACCTTGCAGCATTTCCTGAAAGCAAGCCTGCAGAGCATTCCTTGTTGTGCCCAGTACATAGTACACTATGGAACTATGTAGACTACACGATGGCTATCTGATCTTCCGATCAAATGTTCATCTGGCACAGAGGATGGATATCTAAACAGAGGCTGGCTGACTTCATGGTGGACATCATCTCAGTGGCCTATAGTATGTGGTCTGGACGCCCAGGCCCTACCGTGACATGCTACTCTACAAAGAGCATCTGCTCATGGTGAGCTTTACTCAGAGGTGTCCCCCTCCAAGTTAATATTAAATGCTGTGTTATCCATCACTTTGTCATTTTGGAAGGTCTCGGCTTCAGCGCGCACAGGAATGTATCAAGGTGATTCTCACCACCACTGGTGGTTATAACGGGTTCATTGAACCACAGTTATGTGTTCCTTGTGGTTACCCATAATACTCGAATGTTGTTATTTGTTTGTCTGTTTCAAGATCATAGTATTTGTAGTTTAACTTACTGCTTGAAAACTGCATACGTGGCCCTTCTGTCTGGGCGAGAATTGTGGCTTTCTTTGCTTTCCTCACACGTTAAGCAGTGCAAGCCAATCACAGGTGTCTGTTAGGTCATTTATACAGAAATCACAGAGAAGTTTATTACTACTTACTGTATATGCAATTCAGAAGCTGGTACACTAATACCATTATATGGCCATTCATCCCTTACCAATGAACAAAATCAGATGTTCTGTCACCCACCAGATGTGGTGCCATCCCTTTAGTGTGTTGTTGCCCTTTCTTCACTACCCCATATCTAAAACCCTGGACATGACACTTGATAGAGTGAAAAGAGGGAGAGAGCGGGAGGGAGAAAGTGGGAGGGAGTGCATGCTGCCTGAGGCTGAGAGGGGCCGACCGAGGGAATGAGAGCTTACGCACATGTTCTCCAGCCTCTCTGCTGTAAACACTTTAACTCCAGAGGACAACAGGACGCACGCACCCGCACGTGCCTGAGGGTATTTCTTGACTACCCCATCATCATCATCATCCTCTTCACACTAATGCTTTAGGACGAGCTTAAGCGTGAATTTCAACAAAGTCCAAACTAGTACGTGTTGACTTTCATCCTCTTTTCTTTCTCCATTTGATTATATTTTTGTCTACTTCTTCCTCTGGTTATATCATCCTCTCTCTGTCTCTCTCGCTCTCGCTTTTCCTATCATTTGTCTCTCTCTTTTTCTGTCTTCCTCTTATTCTATTGTTTCTCCCTCTCTCTCATATTTGTTCATCTGTCTCGTTTTTTTATCAGTCCCTTTCTCACTCTTTTCTTCTCGTAACTTTTTTGTTTCTTTCTATCGCTCTCGTTCTGTTGTTCTCTCTCTCTCACCATTTTTTATTGTATTCTTTCTGGCTCTTTTTCTATATCTCTCTTCTTTTCTATTTCTCCCTTCCTTTACTTCCTTTCCTCTCTCTTATTCTTTACACCATTTTCTCTTAATATATTACTATCTGTCTCTGTCCTCTCTTTATTACTCTGTCTTTCTCTCTTCCTTTCTCTCCCTCTCTCAGTGTGAGTGAGTCTAAACAGTGACCTGAGAGTTAACAGGAATCCCTCTCTTTCTCTCTCTAACTTCGGATGAAAAGTAGGAGTGAGTGCGCGAGTGGAGGAGGAGAGGAGAGCTGGATTGGGGGGCGGTGTAGCTGAGAGGCCACAGAGGGGGGTTCCAGCGTTACTGAGAGGGCCGGACAGAGCGAAAGAGCAGAAAAGAAGGAAGAAAAGAAGCGAGAGGGGGAGAGAGAGGGAGAGATGGCGAGTGGAGAGATCTCCACTCTTCCCTCGGCTTCGGCCGACAGCTTTCCCCCGGGGCACTTCAAGGAGCCCAAGCGGCTGTACTGCAAAAACGGAGGCTACTTCTTGCGCATCAACTCGGACGGACGAGTGGACGGCATCCGCGAGAAAAACGACCCCAACAGTAAGACCCCTTTCTAAAAATCATAAAGGTATGAAAGAGAGAGATTGCTGTTAGGCCTCACGTTAGTGTTTACACTCCTTCACTTGGAGGAGATAGAAGGATGGAAAGAATTGTAAGGCAGAGCAAAGAGCAGGAGAAAATGAGAGAGCGAGAGATACAGAGACTGAAAAAAAAAGGGTGAGTATGAGAGACACAAATAGAAAGAATGAACAAGGGAGAGAAATAGGGGAAAGAGAGATAGGAGAGAAAGGAGGAGAGAATGAAAGAGTGAAAGAGAGACTGAAAGAGAAACAAAAAGAAAGACGGACTGACTGAAAGAACACAGGAGAGAATATAAAAGGAATGTTCTTAGGTTTGTGTTTACACTCTGTTACTCTGCTACATAACTCACCTAGAGAGAGAGAGAGAGAGAGAGAGAGAGAGAGAGAGAGAGAGAGAGAGAGAGAGAGAGAGAGTAGAAAGAGAGGGAAGCAATACAAAGCATCTTTATGCTGTAGCACGGCAGGGAAAGAAATCAGGCCCAACTTTCCGTCTGACTTCTCACTGTGGGATTTTGTCATTTATAAACCCAAGGAAAAGAACTTTTTAAAACCAATAAGATTGCAGTAAATTCCTTTACACAATATTCTCAATTCTGATTGGTCAGTACGTGTTGATTCATTTTCTATAAGAGCAGCTCTGACGCGAGTTTTGCTCTATGGCAAATCTCAGGTTTATAATAATACAGTATAATCTTTGATATGGTAAAACTTTCTCTATAGTTTAACATTTATGGAAGGAGTCTCCAGTCAGTGAGTTTTTCCACCATGGGAAAGTCTTCAGGACAGAGCATTTTCTGCTTTCCGGTTTCTCAGTAACATGCCACATGTGAAGCTATGATTTTGTCTTATTAACTTCGTGAGAGGAAAAAGATAAGCTGAGGATGGAATGAGTGTTTATAGCTGCTATAATATTAGTACTGTAACATTCACTGTAACTATAAATGGATAAATAGTCGTTCTTTAATATTAAAAGAAAAATACTGACAAATAGATGTCTGTTATTAACGTGTTTAAGAAATTTGTGTCGCCTCTGAACATCACACATGGGGGAGAGAGACTTTCTTGGCTACATTTGCTAGTCCTTGTAGTCAATCCAAGGCGCACAATCCGTTTATCTTGCTTGTTCTTTTGTGTAATTTATACTTCCTTATCTTATTGCTGCCATAGCAACGACTAGCAAGGCTTACTGTCATGTCATTAATGTCCATTGCTGTTAAAATACTTTGACACTAGTGATGAGAAATGATGGTAAGAAGGTTCTGGGCAAATGATCCATATACTCTTGTTGATTTATTTATTTATTTATTTAAAAATTGCATTACCTGTTCTTATTAATGTTGTTTGTCTGTTGATGAAAATTTGATAAGTAATTCATGATAAATTGGTTTCTGAAGTGTTTATCAGTAGATACACAAATTTTAGAGGTTAGAGTCGACATACTGTTCCTTTCTCTCTCTCTCTCTCTCTCTCTCTCTCTCTCTCTCTCTCTCTCTCTCTGCCTATATACAGTAGTTCAGTTCAATAGTATTTGTATTGTCACAGATGTTAGATTATATTATTATTCAAGCAAATATCACAGGTCAATTAAGGGCTATAGATGAGGTTAATAGCATGATCATTAAAAAAGATAAGTACAAAAAAAAGTTATTGATCATAAACAAAGCCACCCCAACGTTGATTATTTTTCTACAACAGCACATCCTGAAGTGATTTATTCCTCTTCTACCAATGAACGACACGTCATGCTTTTGAACCGATTAGTTGTGGTACATCCACAAGATTAGTTCCTGTAGTTCCTGTTACAAAGCACTGACACTGGAGACTCCTCCCATGCATATCATTAATATGTTTATTATTAATCTTAGATTGTTTGGTCCGCTATACAAGTCCATGTGAGGTAGCTGTTGCTGTAGAAATAACGATGGAATTATTTCCTGAAATTCAGATATAATGTTTTTTTGTTTCCCCCCCCCCCCGATTTTCACATCATATTGTATCTGTATCTGTTTCTCTCTCTGTTCTGTCTCTGTTTTTTGTACCTTCTATCAAGGTAGGTTGATTCTATCCTGTGTTTTTTTTAACACTTCCAGACTCTCTCCTTTCCTGTTTTCTATTTCTGTTTGTCTGTCTGTCTGTCTTCCTTTCTATCCCTCTCTCTATGTTTATCCTTCTGTTTCTTCCCTTTTTATATATCTTTATATCTCCCTCTCTTTTGGCTCCATTTCCTTCTCTCCCACTCTCTTGTCTCTCCCATCTATATTTATCTCTCTATCTGTCTGCCGTGTTTTTTCCTTCTGTTTCCCTGTCCCTCTCTGCAAACTTGTAGAGCACCTGCTATGAGTAATGTGATGGATTTCGGCTGATGGTTTTAATGACATTTAATCACAAGCAACATGATGACCACATCTTTGTAAACACAGACAGCGGCTGTATAACACACACACACACACACACACACACACACACACACACACACACACACACACACACAAACGCACAAACACTGTTCCCTCTCAGTGTTGCACCCACTCTCTCTCTCATTAGTCATCAGTTAGTAATGAACAGATGATGAAAGTGAAGGGGAGAGAATGAATCATATTTAATAAACTAACCTCAAATGAATGAAATGAAGTAAAAGTATGAATGAATGACTGAATGAATGAAAGAGTGGTAGTATGAAGGTGGTATGATCTGATCAAAGCATGATAACTAGGGTTAGGGTTAGGGCAATAACTTAGCTTAATGATACAAAGAATTATTAAACTGGTGATGTATTAAATGTTTGGAAAATAAAATGTATAACTACTAGACAGGGCTGAGTTTTCCAAAAGCATCGCAAAACGTTTAACAGTGATCTTTGTGCTGTGATGTTGGGAAACTCCAATCAGGAAGTTAACATAGATTTGTGGACATATTCCAAAAGGAAATCTGAAGTGATCACAATATTTTGTATGTTTAGTATTGCCAATCTAATTACATTTTACCAATAAGATTTGAATGGGTTTTTTTTCCTCCAAATATATATATATATATATATATATATATATATATATATATATATATATATATATATATATATATATATATATATATATATATATATATATATATATATACACACACACACACACACACACACACACACACACACAGTGCCCTCCACTAATATACCTTTTGATCTTTTGTTCAAAAACAAAAGATCTGGATATGAAACAACTGTAAACACAACACAGGTTTATAAAAAAAAAAACTTTAAATATGTTAAATATAGGTGTGCAACATTTATTGGCACCCCTATGAATTCATATGAGAAAAATATATTTGAAGTATATTCCCACTGATATTTTAATTTTTTTTTAGTACACCTGGGTGACTAGGAACAGGAAATTGTTCAACCATGGCTTCATGTTTCACAGGGGTATAAATATGAGGTAACACACAGGCCAAATTCTCTTAGTCATTCATAACAATGGTAAGACCAAGGAATATAGCTGTGATGTGCAGCAAAAGGTTGTTGAGATTCACAAAATGGGAAGTGGCTATAAGAAAATAGCACAAGCATTGAAAAAAATACCCATTTCCACCATCAGGACAATAATTAAGAAGTTCCAGTCAACTGGAAATGTTATGAATCAACCTGGAATTGGACGTGTCTATATTGTCTCGACGCACTGTGAAGAGGATGGTACGAGAGGCAAAAAAATCTCCAAGGATCACAGCTGGAGAGTTGCAGAAGTTAGTTGCGTCTTGGGGTCAGAAAGTCTCCAAAACTACAATCCGAAATCACCTAAATCACCACAAGTTGTTTGGAAGGGTGTCAAGAAAAAAGCCTCTACTCTCATCCAAAAACAAACTCAAGCATCTTCAGTTTGCCAGACACTACTGGAACTTCATATGGGATTGGGTTCTATGGTCAGATGAAACCAAAATAGAGCTTTTTGGCAATAAACACCAGAGGTGGTTTTGGCGCACACAGAGAGGTAGCCATGCGGAAAAGTACCTCATGCCCACGGTTAAATATGGTGGTGGCTCTTTAATGTTTTGGGGCTGTTTTTCTGCCAGAGGACCTGGACATTTTGTTAGGATACATGACATCATGGACTCTATCAAATATCAACAGATATTAAATGAAAACCTGACTGCCTCTGCCAGAAAGCTTAAAATGGGCCATGATTGGATCTTCCAGCAGGACAATGATCCAAAACATACATCAATATCAACACAAAAATGGTTTACTGACCACAAAATCAAGGTCCTGCCATGGCCATCCCAGTCCCCTGACTTGAAACCCATAGAAAACCTGTGGGGTGAACTGAAGAGGAGAGTCCACCAGCGTGGACCTCGAAATTAGAAGGATCTGGAGAGATTCTGTATGGAGGAATGGTCTCAGATCCCTTGCCATGTATTCTCCAACCACATCAGGCATTATAGGAGAAGACTCGGAGCTGTTATCTTGGCAAAGTATTGATTATAAGGGTGCCAATAATTGTTGCACACCTATATTTAACAAAGAAAAAACACAAACATGTGTTTTGTTTGCAATTGTTTGATTGAGAGCAGAGTATTTTTGTGATTTTTTTTTAAACAAAAGATCAAAAGACAAATTTTCACAGCCTTCTTTGCTCATATTTACCAAAGGGTGCCAATATTAGTGCAGGGCACTGTGGATAGATGGATGGATGGATGGATGGATAGATAGATACATAGATCTTAAATTTTAACATTTTATATTTTTAAAGATTCAGGACAAAATTTTAACATCAGATCAGCTGCCTTCAATGTAACTGTTATTTCGAAAGAAACTGTGAATCCATGATATCCAAGAATAGTGTATTGTGACACAATTTATAACAATATCAATATTATATAGTCATATTGCCGAACCCTATTTGATATTCCCCTGAGACCCATAATATATACACATTTAAACTTCATTTGGCTGTTGCTTTGATTCAATGCGACTTACAGTTGAAGGTTTAGAGTCTTGCTGAAGATCGGCTCTCGGGCAGAATCTGAGAAACTGCTAGGAAATGAATTACGAATTACCTAAAGACAGTATAACAGACTCAACAACAAACAGAAATGAAAACATGAACAAATGAACTTTATTACATGAATGAATCTGGAACAGAATAAAGGTCATCGTCTGTTTGGGGTTGTGTGGATTTGACCCAACACACACACACACACACACACACACACACAGACACACACACACACACACAGACGCTGTTAACTCAGTGTTAAGGAATTTACAAAATCCGCCTCACCAAGAGACGAGTCATTACCTTCTCTTCCAAACTTCTACATCTGACCAAAACATTGTTTAACTGTAAAAACAAAAAAGACCAGAGATTACTTTAAATTCACTTTAGCATAAAATTAGAAAAATTGGGCTTTTAGTTCTCATCAGTTTCTCATCAGTTTGTTACTGAGAAATCGCAAAGCCATCCATCCTGAAGAATTTCCCCGTGTATAAAAAGTTACAGCTTTACCTCTGACTTTTATAACCAAGCACTGAAACTAGAGACTCCTTCCAAAGTTCCTACACACATCTACATCTCCCACACATTTTAAACACACGTTTGCTTAAAATTTGGACCGTCCACCATACAAGTCCCTGCATAACTTGTTACTATAGAAACCTGTGATTTGCCTTGCAGCCAGAACTGCTGTCCAATCAGATTTAAGAATTCAACAGCACTGTGGTATATCATGTATTCCACTACACCACACATGCTTTTTATTCATAAATAAGCTGTACAGGTAGGCAGCATGCTGGGTAGTGTATGATGCGGTATGTACTATGTGTTACAGGATATGGCATTAATTAGCCAGCTAGCTGTATAACTAGCTAGCTGCTTTGTTTTGAGTACACTGCTGCACGAAGAAAACGGCTACAAGTAAACATGTTCTTTGACTACGATGTCATGTTAAAATTGTAAACGTCGATAAAATGCTGAGCAGGTATCGTAAAGAAAGATTCCAATGTGGATTAATGTGATTCGTTTTTCTTGACACTTAATCATTGTCTTTTCCTGTTTTGTTCAGTTCGGCTGCAGCTCCAGGCGACCGCAGTGGGAGAGGTCGTCATTAAGGGTATCTCGGCTAATCGCTACCTTGCCATGAGCTCTGAGGGGAGGCTATTTGGAACGGTGAGTCCACAAGGAACACTCTGAATGGCACACCAAGGCGCTGACGTACTAAAAGAATTTTTTTAAATCCTTGGAGGGTGTGCTGTTAAAGGAAAATAGCCAATGACAGGGGGGGTGTGATGCAACCCCATGTAAAGTGGACTTACTGTTATACCGAGAAGTTGATTCTTTTCCCAAAAGTGTTTTATTCCACTTATACCACAGCAATTTACCAACCCTAATTTTTATTTATTAAAGATTTATCCAGTACGCAGTTATGTTTAATGAGGCCTGACATCCAAAAACAAATCTGTTACCATTTATGGTGTAGAAGCTGTAAACAGTAATTTCCTCACCAGTCTCTTTTCACTCTTTCTGGAAGTTACATAGATTTTGACATATCGCCCACTCCTAAGTCTAAACAAATAGAACACACATACAAACATTGACACCCCCCCACCACCACCCCCAGCACACTTTGGCACCTGTAACACACCCACTAACTGCACCCACAAATTAATGCTCTTTGTTTGGAGACAAATCACAGGCTAAAAACGGGGAATCTGAGGGAAAATTACCAACAGTCTGGTAGTTAACAGTTTCCTCTTTGTGTTTTACCATCTGTTTAATCAGAAACCATGTCATTCTTGAGAATGGTGCGTGTGTAGTAGTCATTAATTTGTGATGATAAGCAATGCCTGCTGTGAACACGTTGTTTAACCACACACACACACACACACACACTCACGGTGACAGAGTGAAACAACTTGGCCATGTTGCCATCATAAGGCTTCCACAGGATTAAGTTTACACACTTAATAAAAAGTGTAACGGGATAGTAAAGTGCCTTTTACACACTGTGATGTCACTATGACAGCCACTTTAATAGAATACCTGTACAACTTCTCATTCGTGCTTTTCTGCTCACCACGTTTGTAAAGAGTGGTTATTTGAGTTACCGTAGCCTTACAGTCAGCTTCAACCAGTCTGGGCATTCACCTCTGACCTTTCTCATCAACAAAGGCGTTTCCACAAGAAGATGTTTTTCCTTTTTCAAACCATGCTAAACTCTAGGGTGAGAAACAGAAGATGTGTGAAAATCCCAGGCGTTTCTGAGAATACCTCATCCAGCCCGCCTGGCACCAACAGCCATGCCATCTCAGGTCGAAGTCACTGAGATCACATTTATTTCCCCCCGTTCTGATGTTTGATGAGAACATTAACTGAAGCTCTTCACCTGTATCTGCATGGTTTCGTGCATTGCGCTGTTGTGACATGATTGGCTGACTGGATAATTACCTGAACGAGTAGGGGTACAGATGGCCTCTGTGTGTCAGGATTACGGAAGAATTATAAGCTTGTAAATCTTTTATAAAGCTCTGACAGTTTCAACAGCATGTTATGAACAAACAAGACCAAAGAAGTAAAAGTAAAAGAATTTAAGTTACGATTGTAACTTCTTGTACTTAATGTAATGACCTCTTATACCACGGCACTGTTGAATTCCTGATTCTGATTGGTCGGGAGGGGTTGATTCATTTTCTATAATGGCTGCAGGGAAAATAACAGATTTACAGTAATGTATTTGTTCTTATCTGTTATTCTACAATATACTACTATTACTAATACTATAATGTAGTAACAGCTTGCACAGTGATTTGTATGGCGGTGCTTCACAAAAACAGATGTAAGAACATGTGAAATGGTTGATATGGTGAAGAGATGTTTACTTATGTATTTTTGAAAGTCTGAAAAGCTGTAACTTTCCATCGTGGCAAAATCTAACGATGGAAGATTTCTTCCATCGTTTGTGATTTCTCGGTAACATGGCAAGCTGTGTTTTTTGCTTTGCGTATTAATTTTAAAAGAAAGTTCCGGAACGACCGTTTATAGCTGCTGACTGATAAGGAATTGACCTCTTTCATGGCTGTTTAACAACATTAAATGGAAGGCTAATCTAATACAAGTGAAACATGTTGTTTAATAACTAAAAATGTTGGCAAATTGCTGTGGTATACGAGGAATTAACGCTTTCGGATGTGCTGTTTAGGAACATAACCAACATACAATTTAGCTAACTGCTAGCTATCATGGTTGTCAGTGTATCCGTTCCAATCAGTATTGCTAGAGAAATGACTAATTTGAGAGAGATGAGAGGATAAAAAGTATTCTCTATGCTGTCGGCTTGTAATTCAGTTCAGATGTAAACACCGTAGAATAAGAACTTGACTATTAAACTCTAGTGTTGAGGAGTTAATAATAACAAGTAACTTAAGCAAGCTGTAAAAGCTGAATTTTCCACGATTCACTGGATTCAGCCTTCATATGAATTTTGTTGACTCACACCTGGAATTTAGTTTCTTTGTTCAATATGGATTTTTGAAAATGTACACGTTTCTCATTAGCACCGACTCACTGTTCTCATTCGAGAACCTTCATCACATTACCCCGTAGAGCCAAATACAGAGGAAACACTGAATGTTGAACACCCTTTTTGTTTATGTGTGTGTGGTTAAACAACTGTTCACAGCAGGTACAAATGTATGACTGCTGCCCACACACATACATAGTCATCACGATTGATGTGGTTTACAGTGTAACAGATGTACCTTAACACACAAACAGGCAAACAAGGGGAAAACGTTTAATTTTACTTTTAGCCTAAAGACAACAGCTGCTAGGAAATGTGCATCAACGTAACGTCACTTTGTTATTCCCTTTGAACAAGCTGTGTGTTCCGATAAACCCAAACAACATTTCAGTGTGTTAATCTTGTTTCAATGTATATAGATCCAATAACTCGTTTATGCTAATACTTGAAGATTTTCATATCCTGAGTCCAAATCTGAAAATATACACATCTCAAACTGTGTGTTTTGTTGTTGTTGTTATTATTATACTTTAATGGTTACTATTGGTAATTTTCCTGTAAAAACACCATGTACTTTGTAACTCTTCCAGACCAGAGACTAACAAACTGTACAATACAAAATGATAAACAATGAGTTGTTTTTTCCCCCAAAATTTGATTAATATTACAGATGTGAAACTTGAAGACTTGTTAAAACTCAAACATTAAACTACTACTACTACTACTACTACTACTAATAATAATAATAATAATTAAAAATTTTTTGTTTTACATGTGGCCAGATTCTTGATTGTACTTTTTAAAGTCTTTGGGCAAAAAAAATGAATTAAGATTTTAAAACATAACACAGTGCTAAATATTTTGAGACCAGTGTCCTCTATAGTGTGATTATAAAATATATAATTGGATCATATATATATATATATATATATATATATATATATATATATATATATATATATATATAATTTTTTTTTTTTACTATGGCTCTGACACCTGGCAGCTGTGTGTTATGTTCTATCCCTATCACAGCACTCAAATCTGATTGGTCAGAAGACGTTGGTTCCTTTTCTATAATAGCAACTCTAACAGTAACTAACAGTAGTTCTGGCTGTAATTCAAATCACAGGTTTATATTAATGCTCTCTCTTTAATACGTTTCCATTTCTATAGTAACAACTTACGCAGGGACTTGGATGGTTGGATGAGCTACATAATCAAAGGCTAATATTTTGGATTGAAACGGATTTTTTTTTTTTTTTTTTAAAGATGTTGTTATTTATCAAAGAAAAAGCTGCTGCAATGTATAACTTGCTCCACAACAGTAAATGTAACTATAAATAATTAAGAGTATACTGTGTCTTTGATTAATACGTTCAAATTTGTAAACATGTCAGGACATGCTGTTATTGGAAAATAATAATAATAACTTATATAACTTAAATAAATAGTAATTCCGCTGTGTGGTAATTTTATCTCTTGACTAAAATTGCAATTAAACTAAGAAATTTCGTTACTTCATACAATAAACAGCTTATAACAGTGTAAAACAGAGTAAAACCGCATAAGCTAATATAACTTTCTAACTTAGCTAGCTAGCTAGCTGATGATTCTTCAAATAATGCTAGACAATACACACACAGGTTAAAATCGGTGATTGCTGTAACATTTAAAGCAACGAAACATTTAGACAGATACAGGATGTGCACATGTACTTCCTTTGCAGAATACTGATTGTGACTGAGCTTCATCCCAAACATCGACCAATCTTGAATGAATCATAGCTCAAAGGTCAAAGGTCATGGAGGAAGAATCTGGCTTTAATTGAAGACACACAAACACACACATGCAGATTTAATTAAAGTTGTCTGGAGTCTAGGTGGAAATAGTGATATTGTTGATTTAAGTATTTAGTGAAATGTATTTCAAAATAACAGTTGAACTTCAATATAAAAATTTTATTTTCTCACCTGGTTTCAGATGAAAACATTTCTAAAATCATAATAATTCAGGGAAAACTAATTGAAAGTCTGGCGTGTACAAGCATCTGCTGTCATTTTATAGTCTTGCAAAGCAAGCTGATAAATTTGGCTTTATATAAAACAACAAAGTAGTGCACAGTTATGTGTGTATAAAGAGTACTTCAGTGTAATTCAGTAATACATGTTGAGGTAGTAAAAAGTTTCACTCTGGACAAACAAGTACATAATTTACATCATAGAAATTGCAAAATTGCCATAAACATGTATTTCAAATTACTTTAAATTACTTCATGTAATTACATTTAGTACAATATGCTTTGAGTACTATAATTACTTTATGCACTACAGCTAGTTCTTGACACAGTTTGAAGTCTTAACAATAGTTCTGCTCCTCTCTCTCTCTAACTCAGAGACGAGCAACGGATGAATGTTATTTCTTCGAGCGCCTGGAGGCGAATAACTACAACACGTACAGATCACGGAAATATCCGAACTGGTATGTTGCGCTAAAGAGGACGGGGCAGTACAAGAGCGGCGCGAGCACAGGACCTGGACAAAAAGCTATCCTCTTCCTCCCGATGTCAGCCAAGGGCTAAACTTCATCTGTGTGAGTTTTTATTTGTTTACGTGAAAACAAATGGCAGGCCAGAATATGGACATTTAATCTTTTAATGAAGGGTTTTTTTTTTTTGTTTGTTTTTTTTTAACATTTCTTTTTAAAGAAATGTTTCGGATCAAGACAAGAAACTGAATAACTTACAAACATACAATTATCACAGTGCTTAACCTGCTTCTCACTAATGAATCATTTTAGGCCATTAATAAGTGATTGCAACTTGTGAATTTTTTTGAACTCATCATTTTGTCTGAGATTTTGTCTGTGAATAGAAATGTGGACAAACTAAAGAGGTTCCTTATAACTGGTCATTTTTTGACATAAAGATATAGAGTTAGACCTAATGGAAATTCATTAATCAAGTTTTTTTTATTTATTTTTTTTAAAGCAACTAACTATGTAGTAATAAACACAGTTTCATCTTTGTAATTCTTCGTCACCAATTTAATATACTAAGACTTTTATAGAGTCCAATTCATTTTCTTAAGTTTTTTGTAAATTAAAATGCTTTTGTAAACTTTTTGTTGATCTAAAAATGCTACATTTTACCGAGAAAAAGGGAGTAAGTGGGTCACTTGATTTTTTTCCAACTGCAAATTATGGCAAATTTATAATTTCAGGCCAGTAAAAACTATAATAATAACAAAATAATTATATTGGGATAAATTACAAGTGCTGTCTTGTAATTTAATGGTTTGTAATTTTGTAAATTTAAAATGCTTTTCAGAAATATAATACTTCGTTCTTACCAAAATGATAATTATTTGAACTTAAGTTTCATCTCATAACGTCAACCCTAAATCATTAACTTAACCAGAAGTGTGTACTGAACACTGAACAAAACATTATCACACAGGGTGAAGTTTCACCATCTGCAACCAATCAGTGTCACTAAATGAGGCCAAAAGGAAGTACTCCATCTGTAATCTCGGCCTGGAGCTCTGTGATCATCTGTTTTTCTGCTCAACAAAAAAGAAGCATGAATGAAATTCATAGATGCCATACTAATCTAAAAGGTTTTCTGGTGAACCTTCCATTATTCAAATCGAACAGCCATTTTAACAGATTTTCTACAATGGATGTTGCACCTACTAGTGCGTAGGTATAAGTTTTAAAGATATACTTTATCTTACGTTACATTGAAACAATTTTACTTTGTTCAACTAAGTTATTTAAAAGTTATTTAATACTTCATAAACATTAACACAAAAAAACTTCAGTGACAAGTTTATCAGAGAAAAATGGCCATGTAGTAAAATCTGCTCAGCATGAATCTACATCTATTACACAACAACATTCTGTTACATAACAATCAAATAAAAACACTGAAAAAAAACTTGAAACAATCACAAATTTGTGAAACAATTATTTAATTGGCAAAAGTGTGTTGTTTTTTCATTTCAAGTTATTTTCATTTTTAAAGCCTCTTGATGTTTATGACTGCAGCTCCTGTACATTTTTAACGAATGTCATGACTAAATAATGTGAGTTTAAAAGATGCTGCTTCTATATTATATATATTAATATCTTTCTAGCTTTTAGTGTGTATAGATCAAATTGTGCTGTAAATGAGATTTTATGTGAGAAACAAACACTAAATATTGTCGATGTATCTATGTATGTAGTTAAACTCTAACTGTATTGCAATATATTATTATAACTTTCTTTAATATGACTGTATATACAATATTTACATTAAATACTGTATTTAAGTCCAAATATTTCAGGCAAATATATAAATATATCCTGCTTAAAAGTGAAGAATTTTAAATGGCATTTTCCAGAATATGATGAAATCCAGTCATTAATAACATCAAATAACATCAAAATATCAGGTTTCCATATTTCGTACAAAATAGTGGGAAAACTGAATTTTAGAAAAAAAAAAGAGTTTGTGACTTTGTACTGCAGTTATATCAACATTTAACAATAAAATTTAACAGTTTAACAATGTAACAATGTAATGCAACTGCAACATGCATAGTGTAACAATATTTAATTCAAAACATTCTAATTAAAAACGAAATTAGTCTGTGCGTATTATCGTATTTATTAGCTAGGTCATGTTGCAGTAGGAAAATAATCAACAGCACATCCTGAAGTGTTTTCTTCTTATTTATAATCACAGCAAAGTGCCAACAATTATAGCTTTTAACTTGTTAAATAATGACAACATACCTTTATCTGTTTATAGTTACATTTAATGTTAAACAGCAAAACAAATTAGTTTCGTTTATTACAAATTACACAGACTTTCCCATGGTGGAAAACTCAAAGTTAAGAGTTTTACCTCTGAGTGCTACAAAGTGCTGACGCTGGAGACTCCTTCCATAAAGTTTAAATAAATGTGCCCTCACCATATCAGCAATTATGCAAACATATTTTAATTTGTTTATTAATAGGCTTTCATTTTTGTATGTAGTGTGTCCACCATATACAGTAAGTCCCTATGAATTAGTTCTTACTATAGATACAATAACAAATTGGAGAATATCAATGTAAATTCATGTGATTATAGAAATTAAATAAAATAACACCTTCCTACCAACCAGAATTGACAATTTTAAAGTGTTGTTGCCTAAATATATAGTTACTCTATCAATTTGTTCATTCATACACATATTTTGGCCATTACTGCCTAAAAAGCACATATTGAATAAATATAACAAAACAAATGCTTGGTTAAGGAGGAAAAAAATAAATATGACTAAAATGAGTTTAATATAATGTAACTGTAATATGTGTTTGGTGTATATGTTAGGTAACAGTCATCTACAGACAAACATAATGCCCTTAGCTTAAAAAAAAAAAAAAAAAAAAAAAAAAAACAGACATCCAATATTATTCTTTTCAATCATTGTGCTCTAAGAAAAATCTATTTGGTCCTTTTCCCATCTTATTATTATTATTATTATTATTATTACTTTTTTGAAAAAGTGAATTTATTGCTTTGAATTGATATTGAAACGTGAGAAATTGCTATTCATTTTATTGTTCTATTTAAAAAAAACAAAAAGGCCTCTAGGAAAACATTTAATTGTATCTTCAGCACACTGTGAGATTTATTTATACCGCTCAGGAATTTTCCTGTGATAAAGCTGATAGACTAATCCGGTGTATACAGCAGGCAATTCCTCCATGCTTAGATCGACGTTGTCGAATCCGTTTTGTAGTCCGTACAGGAGCAGTTTGGCGATGCGGCTCGTTATGGGCGCAGCGTCACTAATTTTGGTCACTTCTGCCAGATCCATCCACTCGCAACGTAAACACTCGTGCTTGCAGAAGTTGATCTCGTACGTTACTGGAGCGAGGCGGCAGATCAGATACATATCCGAATTCCCAAACGCGCCGGGGTGGTGGTGCTGCTGACGGATACTCAGAAGAGATCGGAATTCAGATCGGATGCCAGTTTCCTCAAAAACTTCGCGGACTGCAGTGTCGCCTGAAAAAAAAAGTAATGATTCACAAATATTTATCAAGTCTAAACTTCGTGTACTTGTATCAAAGAGTTAAATAGTTAAGTTAAGTAGCTGGGAAACTTTTCGTGTCTGTTTTTTTATACATAGTTGCCATTAGTCTAATTCATGTAACTAGCTAACTTCCTGCCAATGATTTATTACATGATGTTAGCTAATAATCTTTTAGCTTAGTCGATTAGGTTTCCGGGCAACTAAAAACACGAGACTAGGCAACACGCTGGAGATTTCACTTGCCTTCAGGACTCGCTAATAAATGTATAATTTGTCTAGCCTTGTATTATACCATATACTATAATATATATTGCTAATATTTAAAGATTAAGCTAAAGAAAATGAGAATTTATCACTATCTCTAGATACACTCGTACTTCTTAACAAATGCAACATTTTCAGGTTGGAAACCACATTGAAATTTCTGTGATACTGTATATTAAGCCCACTTTGTTGACAGAATTAAATAACCAGATCCAAATCTATTCCAAATTTATCCATTTCAGTTTATTTTTTAAAATTTAAGACCTCACATTTCCCCCAAAGTCAAAGTTCCAAAATCTGTATTTAGCTGTAAGTTTATACTCAAGATGGAAGCAGGAAATTGTTTATCGTCCGCGTGTCAGATATTGTTTGTGTAATTTTTTTTTAATGAGGTCAAAGCTACATATAAACTCTAAATATTTGGATTGAAACGAAGTTATCTTATCTGTGAGCTCCGAAACAAATTAGATGAAATATTTTTCGAATTTAAACAGGTTTAAAGATTTTTGGTACATAAACACACAAGTTTTTATTTGATGTAAACTGTAAATATAGACTTTCCGATAGATTTTTAATGTTGGTTTAAAGGTTACGGATGCAAGCATCAATAAAAAGATGAATATCCATTTTAAATAATGACTAGTGAAAATCAAGCACTATTTGTTTTAAACTTGGTCAACATCTTATAATCTTTGTGTGACGCTTGTAGTGATACTTACCAACATTTTCACTAGGATTAGACAATCCACCAGGAAACTTCCACATATTCTTAGCCTGAAATAAACAAAACTGTGTTAGAAAATGTTTTTAAAGGGTTTTTTATTAGTAGCATAGATTTATCCATTTATTTTAAATGTTTTTATTATATTTTTATGTGGTTTTTTTTGTGCAAACTTAGTATATGCAACACATTTAATTCCATGCATCCAACATAGAAATATTAACTTTATATTTTTGAGTTTAAAAACGTGTTCTACTGATGTGTATAAACATGTTTATTTAGTCATATTTAACACCGAACAAAAAAAATGCTGCTAGTTATAAACTGTAATTTAGTTCTTACTTGAGTAGTCTTTTTCATTGACATTTTAATGCTTTTTATCTTTTTTTTTTTGTTTTTTTTTGTTAAAGCTATGTAAATTTGTACTTGCCTTCCTATGATTCTTTGTATGGTCCTTGGTTCGATTATATGAAACAATAAAGAGTATTTTTGTGGGGAAATTCAATGTTACAGAGATGTTTTTTTTTTTTTTGTATTTTATTATGTAATAGACTATATTAAGTAATTTCTGATGGAAACATCATCAAGGCTGTATATAGGAAAGAACTTCTGCAGGTTCTCTCCAAAGAAGAGTTTCAGAGGTTTTTGATTTATTCTTTTAATTGTATTTGACGGCTTACTGCTCAATATATTAATCATTTATTATTCAAAGTTTTGTTATTTTTGAAGGCATCATCGCTTTACAGAATTTATACTTTACAGACTTTTTCAGAGTATTGTGAATTATGTAGAATTAACTTTCATTAACTATAGTAAATTCATATTTATTATTATTATTTATGTAAAAAATATTCCATATTCTCCCATAGTGACCTATAGTAATCTATTATAGACCTATAGTAATCTATTAGGTTATGAAACTAGATACTCACCCATGGTGTGTTAACAGGGTGAAAATCTCTCTCTCTCTCTCTCTCTCTCTCTCTCTCTCTCACACACACAATCATTAAGTATACTCTCTGTAGTTCCTGTCATTGCATAATGTTTTCCAGATTCACCAATCCCCCCCAGATTCCCCCCTAAACACTGATTCTTTACTAACTAGATGTTCTATGTCTATTTTCAGGTAATGTTTAATGAGTAGAATGTGCTCTATGTTCTCTACAGTCAGTATTCAACGTTAGCTCGGTAATGTTTAATAAATAAGAAAAGAACTACAGAGTATGATTGATAGTGTGTGTTAGCTGCGTGTGTGTGTGTGTGTGTGTGTGTGTGTGTGTGTGTGTGTGTGTGTGTGTGTGTGTGTCTAACAAGTATAAGCTTGTGAGGACATTTGGCTGCCTGTATTTGTGTTCTAGATTTCTGATGCCAATAATCAACACCACATTTCTGACAAGTTTTCTTTAGAGTAATAGTCTGGCAAAAAGGAGGTGTTTTGTCGATTGAAGGTGAAATTGCATGTTAGTAGCGATTCGAAGAGAATCATTCTAATTCAGCAGGGGGACAGTACACCTCCACACCTGCAGAAGAATGCTAAGGACATTTCCTCTACAACACACACTTTCTGTTCACAGATTGTATAAAGCACACATTCTACTAACGCGAAGTCTTGCCAACATATCTTGTTAGTTCTGAGCCTTTGTTCCAGGACTGTCATTCCTGTATTTTACTCTGGCCTTGATTTGGACTACTCTTTGGATTCGCCCCAATTGTGTGGTGGTTTTCGTGGATTTCCGATATTTGATCTTTGCCTGCTTTTTTGATATTGAGCCGATATTGAATTCTGTTTTGGACTTTGTAATCGAAATCATACATTCATTCTTACACATCTCCTGAGTCCTGTTGGAATTAGAGCAATAATACAGTTTGAATTTACTTCTAGTTTATTTTAAAACAGGATATTTTACACTTTTCTTTTTTAACATGGGCCTTATAAATAAAAGATTAACTCACTTTAACAAGCCAAACAATGTATTTTTGTGTGACATGCAGTTTAAACTGAAGTCTATAAGCTTCCAAGCTTACTTTGAGCTAAATTAAGCTTGTAGATAATGTGTAAAGCTAACCAATCGACTACATTTGGGCAAAAATGATGTGCAAATCACAGCTTTCTGAGCTGCCAACCAGAGGTCAAAACATACCATGTAGCAATTCCAATAAGAATTGTGGCTGCTAGCTAACCTTATCTTACATATAGTTTTTCTGCTTGGGTATGAATTGCGAAAATGGACTTCTACATGCAGACACTTTTGCATTAAAAATGTGAAAACTTTCCAGATCTCTCGTCTGCACTCTATTTTTTATTGTTCGATTTCTAAAAAGCTGATTTTGTGCTGAAAAAGAGGACACACAATTCATGATGGTGGCATATACCATATACCATATATCACCTAATAACGTGACAATATAAAGACAACAAGAATTCATTGTACAAGCTACTCTACATATACGCTCCATGGGTCTCATAAGAGGCTGTTTAGCTTTGGAAAGTTGCAAGTGACATCACACTTTTCTGTCAATGGTTTTATTTTTCATCTAAAGTGTGAATCACCTGACACCCACACATGGACAAAAAGCACCTAAAATTTTCAAATATTTTGCTGCTGAGTCATGTTGTGTGTGCGCGGAAATATAAGGCCAATGGCATATTCTGTAATTCAGTATCACTGATGGATCAGAGCCAGACTGCAGCCAGTAAATGATGACTGAACAACGGGCCTAAAGGATAAACAATAAAGAGAGCTAATAGGCGAGCGAGCCAGATAAAGACAGAGATACACAGATGTGTGTAGCAGCCTGGGAAAACCCTCTACGTGGTCCAATTTCGACATTTTCCACTAGACATAGTTCTGAACTGAAATTTCTCTTTTGCATGTATCTCAATCACAGGTTCTATTGTTTTAAAGTCTGGTTAAAAGTGAAAAGAATGAAAATTACATTTAACCTTTACATTTGTAACTTAATCTAATTGTCAAAACAACAACAACAACAACAACAACATCTTAAAGAATTATATGTTTTTATTGGGGAATTAGTTCTCGTGTATTATCAGCATCTTCCACCTTAGTCTCTGTATCATCATCTGAGGTAAAAGTCCAATCTCATCTTTTCATTATATGGTAAGTGAACCTGGAAGCTATAATTAATAAGAGAAGCATCAATTACACAGATGCTACCACCACCATGCTTCACTGCAGGGATAGTATTCTCAGAGTGTTGCGTTGTTATGTATGGGCTATTTTGTACAGATTTCATGACATACAATCCCAATTAAGTCCATTTCCGTTCCAGATTGTAACACGTTCACAGTGTCTAAATATTTATGCAAGGCACATCCTTCTGCCAGCAAATGAGCCGATCTGGGGAATTTAACCACGTTGCTTGTTATTAGGTCTCGTGAATCACAACCCGACCTGGATATTTTGGACATTTTGGAAACGGTGATGCTGAAAGATCTGTGTTGTATTTCATCAAGTGCATAGTGGTCATTTAGGAACTGGGCATGATTCTGAACATTCTGACATCTTGGACAAAGGTCATCCATCGATTAATTCCATACCATATACCACAACCATCAGTGGCTGGGAGTCCAAGGAAGCAAAATTGGCTATGATGTCTGGGTGAAGGGATGGTTTTACTCTCTACCCTGTCAATCAAAGTGACACTAAGCAATCATGGGTGTCTGTGAGGTCATGTATGTGGAAGAGGGCAGATAGCACTTTCCTACAAGTGTGTCACGCAGCCCTACGCCCAGTTAGGAAATATGTAGCTAGCTGGCTTCGTGTGTCTTGGAGGAGGCACGTATTAGCCTTCACCCTCCTCATTTGGTAGCTCTCATGTGAGAGGTGAGAGTTATCTAGTGTATGGAAATTTAACAAATTGGCAGAAAAAAATAAAAATGGGTCATTCTGAGGTCTGAAAAGTGGAAAAGTGAGAAATGGGAGTGATTAGCAGGAAAGCCTCTACTTACTCCAGTAGGCATAAAGAAGTCAGTGAGGGTGCTGGTAAAGCAAAACAAAGTGTTGCAGTCAACTTTACTGTGTGTGTGTGTGTGTGTGTGTGTGTGTGTGTGTGTGTGTGTGTGTTTTCCATTTCCTAAATACTTTTGCCAAATACTTCATGTTTACACACTGCTTGTTGACCTGGCTAAATTAAGCTAAGATATCAGAAATCTCAGTGACGTCAGTGACTTTCGCAAGAACACGAAAGTGTGTGGCATATAAATGAACTCTGTGTATGTGTGTGTGAGAGAGAAAGAAAAAGTGTAAATGTTCCGTACCCTGTTCTTGTCTTGAACAACAAGGACTTTTCCATTGGACTGGTTCACAACAGCACCTTTAAGAAGGGAAAACACACATTGGTATCTATTTAACCACACACACACACACACATACACAAAGACAGCCTTCCCATTCTTTACTCGATTACTTTATATACTACCGTATTATTAGTTGACACACTTGTATTGGTGTATTTGTGAGGACTAAACTTCTTATAAGTTCTTTTCTAAGGATGAAAGGATCAAAGTTTGGACCTGTCGACAAATCTTGGGAGTTTAAGGGGTTAATTTAAAGCAAACCTTAATTCATTTTTCAGTTTTGTGTAAATGATTTGATACTACGATATCCAATCAAATCAGCTCCTTTCCTTTCATTTGAAACCGAGTGTGTGCCAGCACCTTACGTTTGCTTAATGACATCTGATTACGTTATTTCAGTGGAACTCATACAGCTAGCTGACAGAACATACAGCAAAAGGATTTTCTGCCTTCTCACAAGTAGGACAGAGCGTTTATATCAGTCAACTCCTCTGTGTGATGGCAATAAATCTGGAAAAATCTGGGATTCCCATCCATGTCAGTGCAGACGTAGTCAGTTCTGGGCATTAATATAGCAAATGGATAAAAAGAGAAGGGAAGAATGGGCTTATACCCAACTAAATTAAATGGGAAGTTAATGAAAAATATCAACATCAAGCTATTAATTCAACACTGTAGGTGTTAAACGGTATGGTGTTAGTTCATTAATTCAGTTACAGGTGTAAATGCAACAGTGTTAGAGTTCATTTTGATGTGTGACAAATGTGTGTGTGCAGCATGTTTGTGTGTGTGTGTGTGTGTGTGTGTGTGTGTTGCGGGGTGATGAGTGCATCGGGTTTCTTTCTTCTCTTACTGGATTTGCCAATAAACAGCATCTTCACAAAGAGACATGTTTCAACATGCCCCTACTACGCACTCTCTCTCTCTCTCTCTCTCTCTCTCTCTGGCCCTCTGCTGCTCAAACCTGGAAATGTTTGCGCAAACCTATACATGACTCTTTTCTATTCAGTGGGTTTCAATTCTTTTGATTCACCAACCAGACAAACCGTTCAAAGACATGTGAACAGTGACAGGAACGGAATATTTATCACCTAAGAGACAAATAATGGCGAGGAAATGTTAGCAGTCAAAGATTAGATTTACTTCAACATGAACAAAAAAAGTATGTATTCATAACCATAAACTAAGATATGTTTAAAAAATAAAATTGATATGGAAAAAAGTATTCAGACAAATAAATGCTGCAAAAACGTCTTGTGCAATCTGCACCTGGTGTCATTACAAAAGAGAATTGGTTGCCATTGGTTGGCAAGACTTCACGCAACAAGTAGTGATCATGGTGAAGGGGAAGGAGCTTCCTAAAGTTCTCACTGAACGTTATTTAACAACGTTCGAATGTAAGAAGTTATAGTGAAGTATAACTATAGTTAGAGAAGATCCATGTCAGTACAATCGGTTCGTGGAAAGTTCACGGGACAGGTGTGCCACACAAGATTTCACAATGCACTCTCAAGAGTATTGGTAAGGGAGCTAAGAAAGAAGCCAGCAGTCACTGGAAAAGAGTTGCAGGACGACCTGAAAGCAGCAGTCAGAACACTTACACAGAGAACAATAAGCAATGAAGTGCACTGCAATTATCTTGGTTCCTACATCTCACGCAAAACTCACAGAAATGCGTTTTTGGCAGAATTGTACTTTGATCAGACGATAAAAAATAGAACTCTTTGGCAACAATTCAGCTTGTCATGTTTGGAGAAAGAAAGGTTGTGCATATGATCCCAAAAACACCATAACCACAGTGAAGCATGGTGGTGGGAGCATCGTGATATGGGGCTGGTTCTCTGCAAACAGGACTGGGACATTACACATCATTGAAGGAAACATGAATGGAGCAATGAACCCAAACATATTAGAGGAGAATTTAATCCCATTGTCCAAGAAACTGAATCTGGGGAGATGATAAAGGTTTCAGCAAAACAACGATCGCAACATACAGCTGGAATAACTCAAGAAGGCCTTGTTTGGCTTAGCCAAGCTTCTGACTTGAATCCCACTGAACATTTATGAAGGATTTTGAAATTGTGAGTCCATCAGAGGGACTCTCGTATCCCTGTCAATCAAAGTGACACTAAGCAATCATGGGTGTCTGTGAGGTCATGTATGTGGAAGAGGGTAGATAGCACTTTCCTACAAGTGTGTCACGCAGCCCTATGCCCGGTTAGGAAATATGTAGCTGGCTGGCTTCGTGTGTCTTGGAGGAGGCACGTATTAGCCTTCACCCTCCTCATTTGGTGGCTCTCATGTGAGAGGTGAGAGTTAGCTAGTGTATGGGAATTTAACAAATTGGCAGAAAAAATTAAAAATGGGTCATTCTGAGGTCTGAAGAAGTGAGAAATGGGAGTGATTAGCAGGAAAGCCTCTACTTACTCCAGTAGGCATAAAGAAGTCAGTGAGGGTGCTGGTAAAGCAAAACAAAGTGTTGCAGTCAACTTTGCTCTGTGTGTGTGTGTGTGTGTGTGTGTGTGTGTGTGTTTTTTCCATTTCCTAAATACTTTTGCCAAATACTTCATGTTTACACACTGCTTGTTGACCTGGCTAAGTTAAGCTAAGGTATCAGAAATCTCAGTGACGTCAATGACTTTCGCAAGAACACACACACACACACACACACACACACACACACACACACACACACACACACACACACACACACACACACACACACACACACACACACACACACACACACACACACACTGACCTGCAACTCCGACCTGGTGTGTTGCATAGTTGGGCAGGCGACTCTCTCCGTCTCCCATCCACAGGCTGAGCACGGCCTCGTCCCGAACCGCGTGGTGGAAGGTAAAACCCTGCAGTGCCGCGGCCTCGGCTAGACGACTCCGACAGAGCGGAACACGCAGCCAGACAGCCACACGGCCCTCAGAGCGCCACACACACACAGACTCTAACACACAAACACATAATAATACACAAACAGCACAATGTTCGACAGATTGCTACAATTGAATATGACATATCACAACACTGTTGAACTCTTGATTTCGATTGGTCAGAAAGTGTTGGTTCATTTTCTATAACAGCAGCTCTGGTAGTAGTTCCAGCTACACGGCATATCACAGCTCTTTCACTGGTTGAAGTGAGGGAAAGTGAGGGAATGACTGTGTATAGCTGCTAAACCGTAAGCGATAACAAGAACTAACTTGCTTCATTGATGTTCCGCAGCATTAATGTAACTATAAACAGATCAAACTATTATGAGAAGTTCTTTAATTAATCATTTAAAATTGGTTGGTGTTGATGAATTGCTTTGATATATGAGGAATAAAACTGTCTGGGGTCATGCTGGAAACTTCTGAGTGGCAACAATAACAACACTTCGCATCAGACTGCATCACACCATCCCGTCACTGATCATTTTCCTATTAAAGTTACTTAATAACTATGTTGTAATGTAATTAATACAGCCATTTGATCTACAGATGTATTGAACAAACTCTTACAGTATCCATTAGCATCTGTAGTGTTGAATTTTATATCCACAAGATTTAGGGGACCAAGCACCGAAGGTACGTAGGCACCCTATTGTTATTCCACCTTTTCTTCTTCTTCTTCTTCTGCTTCTTCTTCTTATGGCTAGGGTATCTGTAGAACCATCTGGTAAAAAGTTTTGAAATTTGGCACACTGATTGAGGGCACACAAATTTGGGCCAAGAACCGCCAACGCTGTTGTCAAAGTAGCAAGACAACACCACTGGTCACAGCAGTAGCGGCAGCTGCAGCAGCAACACCACCCTGCTGCCCATTTGTTCATCTAGACCAGTGGTCACCGACCTTGTTCCTGGAGATCTACCTTCCTGAAGACTTTAGCTCCAACCATAATCGTGGCCACCTGGCCATCTAATCGTTGCCTTAAGAAGCTCTTGATCAGCTAAAACAGGTGTGTTAGATTTTGGTTGGAGATGAAACCTGCAGGAAGGTAGATCTCCAGGAACAGGGTTGGTGACCACTGAGCTAGACCTTTCCTCCTACAGTCAGAGAATTCCACCATGGTCCATGGTCAAAACATGCACACCATGAGTGAAACTACAAATCGCTCTTGAATCCCTTTGCCTAGAGTTATGGTTCTTCTTTCCTGTGATTGATTAGGCAACGATTGTAGCGAGTCTGTGAATGTGCGGCTCACAGGTGCTTGGCCCCCGAAAATGCTGCTTGCAGCTTTAATCTAAATTTTATTTGTTCATTTGTGTGTGTGTGTGTGTGTGTGTGTGTGTGTGTGCGCGTGTGTGTGTTCATGAGAGCCATTTTGACCACAGCACTGCTGTTGTTTGTTGTTGTTTTGGTTGGTGGACTTTCTCACCCCAGTAATGGTGACACTGAGGTACTTAAAAAAAGAAACAAAAAAAACAAAACAACAACACTCAAATAAACCTGAGCACCTAATAAACTTGTGGTCGAGTAGGTATAAGCACTGTAAGTGTTAATTCAACACTGTAAGAGTTCACTCCACACTGTAGATTATTATTATTATTATTATTATTATTATTCACCACGCAGCAGCTCGCTGAATGCAGCTTCGGTGACGTCAGCGGGCAGGTGGCGTACCGTCACGCCGCCGTGCGCGTCCACTGAGGCGGGCAGAGGAGCTCCGGGACCCCGTTGCGGCTGCTGCTGCTGCTGTGTCACATAACCGGAGAAACGACAGGGCGACTCCCAAGTACTGCGACACGGATATCGTGTTAGGAGTTTCATAAAAGAGGGAAGAAACCCGCGACTAAACGGAGCCATTGGAGAAATACATGCAACCAATACATACACTTCAGTCTACAGAATAAAAATAAAAGGCTGAAGTGCAAGAAAGCCGTAAAGTTCAGAGTAAGAGTTGAGAAGGGAAGGTTTTCTAAATACATGAAATGTATGAAATATTAATTTAAACGCCGTTATCTATCAGAATATTATATTTAGAAGTCCAGCTTGAAATAATACATTTGGCTTCAGCAGATCTTATCCTATTTTTCAATCACGGTGTCTTATTTTCTATTCTTTTTATTTATTTTTTTAACTGATGTACTATACTTTCTCGATTAGTTTTCATACAAAATCTGTAGGACATGCTATATTAATATAGTAATGAAACATAGTTATGTTTAAAGTGCAGTGTTATAATTATATCTTTAAAACAGTTGCTGTAAATATTGAAATATTTTTATTATTCGTAAATGTAAAAAAATAAATAAATAAATAAAGCGACCATAATTTTGGTGCTTTACGGTAAAGTCGAAGGTTCCCGAGAGGCGGTGCCGAACTTTAAACCCGGAAGTTTAATAGGAGAGTCGCGGCTTTTGGGAGTTTGACAGCGCGCATGCGCGGTGCAGTCCCCACGCTTTCTTTTAACCCAGAGAGCGCGAGGGAATCAACATGTCATCCAAGAAAAGTAAAGGGAAAGCAAAAAAATCCCAGGAAGACGAAAATTGCAGTTTCGGTAGAGATGGGTCTGTGACGGATCTGGACTCTTCGGGACTTCTCGGGCTGTGTGTGACAGACTTTATAGAGAAAGGTAAACAAGGTTTATGGAGATCATACAATCATACAGTATGCAAATTCAGGGTTGCATTGACATTTACTCTTATACTGCTCTTATAACATTTGAAATGAACAAATCCTCAGTGTGATGCGTGTGTTTTTCTGCAGAGTCAGTGACAGAGTCACTACACACTGTTTTGTTACAGTGGTGGAAATCACACCTCACGTGATCAAAGTTATTATATTAAGGGGTCCAAGCACCAAAGTCAACTCGGACCTAATGTGTTCTAATGGTGCAAGGTTCAGGAATAGAAAGCTCCATAGCTCCAAAAAAATAGTATTTGAAAATTCTTAGTACTTAGTGGTTAGCACGTTTGCCTCACATCTCCGGGGTTGGGGGTTCGAACTCTGCCTCCGCCCTGAGTCCGCGGAGTTTTCATGTTCTCCCCGTGCTTTGGGGGTTTCCTCCAGGTACTCCGGTTTCTTCCCTCAGCCCATGCGTTGTAGACCGATTGGCATTTCCAAATTATCCGTAGTGTGTGAATGGGTGTCCAGGGTGTCCCCCGCTTCATTCCCCGAGTTCCCTGGGATAGGCTCCAGGTTCCCCACAACCCTGTGTAGGATAAGCGGTACAGAAAATGGATGGATGGAATATATTTTACAGTTAAAGGGGTCCCTGGTTACAAAAAGTTTGAGAACCAATTCTCTATGTAACTTCACTACATAGGTATGAACTGATGTTACATTTAAACTTGTAGAACCACCACGAAATAAGTCAGGTCCTGTTATCCCTTACGTTATAGCAGCTATAAATATAAAGTCATTCCTTCACCAGCCTCTCATTTTTCTCTTTCATGAGCTTAATAAGACAAAAATGCAGCTGGTCATGTTACAGGGAAACCACAAAGGTTAAACTCCTCTGGTGACACTGGAGACTCCTTACAAAAAATGCTAAATAAACCTGACCTGTAAGATTCACTTCCCGTAAGTAAATTCACAGCATACATGAGAGGCGAAAGGTGCTTCAACACCTAAAGTAGTACTCTTAGTGCCATAATAGTGTGCAATTTAGGATTCAGCTCAGTACTTACTATGCAGATTAACTATAAATGAAAAGTATGTGTGTGTGTGTGTGTGTGTGTGTGTGTGTGTGTGTGTGTATACAGCAGAAGAGAAGGCTCCGAAACGATGCAGATCAGTTTTGGCTCAGATGAGTCTGAACACCATGAAGGGTGTGACCGCCTGTATTGGACGACCTGTCCTCATCACCAGCCCTACAGGACGCCGGGAGGTGTGTGTGTGTGTGTGTGTGTGTGTGTGTGTGTGTGTGTGTGTGTGTGTGTGTGTGTGTGTGTGTGTGTGTGTGTTCTTTCCTTAAGATGATGTACATTCCTCCTGTGTCTCTGCCTCTGTTGTTGCTGTCTCCGTCTGTCTCTCTGTCTCACTCTGGTGTGTGTGTGTGTGTGTGTGTGTGTGTGTGTGTGTGTGTGTGTGTGTGTGTGTGTGTGTGAGTAGGTGTGTGTAGCATGGCCTACAGCCCAGTTTCCTGCGAGGAAAGTAGGTCTGATGCCTGACACGCAGTGCATTCTGGGAGTGAAAACTGGAGATGCAATCACAGTGGAGCCCATCACTGGAGCTGTTCTTCATGTAGAAGAGCTTCAGCTTAGCCTGAGGTACACACACACACACACACACACACATACACACACACCACTTTGTTACATTCATACACACTTTGCACAGGTTCTATAACAGTTGAAGCTGAGATTACATTTCAGTGTGGGACTACTGCAGCACAGTGATTCAAGTCAAATACAGTGTGATGGCGAATGACATTCAATTCTGACAAGTGTTCAGTTCGTAAAAAAGCAATCCCATGTAATGTTTCTCTGGAGAGATCAGGCGACGTAAGAGCGATGCAACGTAGATCGACCATGTCATCAAGCATAACATTAAAACCCACCTGCCTAATATTGTGTAGGTCCTCCATGCGCTGCCAAACCAGCTCATTGCCCGTCGAGGCATGGACTCCACATGACCTCTGAAGGTGTGCTGTGGTATCTGGCCTCAAGATGTTAGCAGCAGATCCTTTAAGTCCTGTAAGTTGAGAGGTCGGGCCTCCATGGATCGGACTTGTCTGTCCAGCATGTCCAACAGATGCTTGATCGGATTGAGATCTGGGTAATTTGGAGGCCGAGTCAACACCCTGAACAATATTTGCAGTGTGTCAGGGCGCATTATCCTGCTGAAAGAGTCCACTGTCATTAGGGAATACCGTTGCCATGAAGGGGTGTACTCGGTCCGCAACAATGTTTAGGTAGGTGGTACGTGTCAAAGTAACATCCACATGAATGCCAGGACCCAAGGTTTCCCAGCAGAACATTGCCCAGAGCATCACACTGCTACCACTGGCTTGCCTTCTTCCCATAGTGCATCCTGGAGCCATCTCTTCCCCAGGTAAGCGACGCACACACACCTGGCCGTCCACATGATGTAAAAGAAAACATGATTCATCAGACCAGGCCACCTTCTTCCATTGCTCCATGGTCCAGTTCTGATGCCCACGTACCCATTGTAGGTGCTAGCCTTCACTCCCAACACACGTCAGTGAGCCTTGGGTGCTCATGACCCTGTCGCCGGTCCACCGGTTGTCCTTCCTTGGACCACTTTTGGTAGATACTAACTACTGCATACCGGGAACACCCCACAAGACCTGCCGTTTTGGAGATGCTCTGACCCAGTCGTCTCGCCATCACAGTTTGACCCTTGTCAAAGTTGCGCAGATCCTTACGCTTGCCCATTTTTCCTGCTTCCAACACATCAACTTCTGAGAACTGACTGTCCCCCATGTACGAGTTGTTTTGTTTTGACACGTCTTTCATCTTTATGGACGTAGTCTAGTTTTTTTTACGTTGCAGTACCACACCTGAGGCAGTTGTTACAGGATGAAGACCTGCATCAAATTGTGAAATCATGCTATTCAGGATTTCTTTTCATTTGACGTTTTCACACACACACACTCACACACTCACACACACACTCACACACACACACACACATGCACAAAAATGCGGCTTAACATTTAATACGTGAAAGACAAGTAGCCTAAATATTACTTTGAATGCTTGTGAGTAACTTCTACACAGTGACAGCAGTGGAAATGACAACCTGCCTGTTTTTGATAAAGTAGCGACATCTTGTGGCCCAACTGCCTCTCTGCATGTGCTAAAGTGATTTCGCCGTGTTTGCAGGAAAGAGGATGAGTCTCTGGACTCAGAAGATTTTAGCAGCTTCCTCCTGCAGTCGTTAGGTAAGATGAAAATCTCTCCAGTGAAGGCTTTACCCTGAAATAAATGAACCATTCTGACAATACACAGTATATACAAGTAGTGGACGCTTGTGGCCACCGGTTTAGCATCGTGTCTAAATCCTCACGACATGTCGAGTTGTTCAGTGTCCCAGGCTCGCTTATGTCCTTTCTGACATTCTGTCTGTTTCTCTGTCTGTCTCTCTTTGTCTCTCTCTTGCTCGGTCTGTCGGCTTGCTCTGTCTGTCTCGCTCTCTATCCGTATGTCTGTCTGTGTCTCTTTCTCTCAATGTCTGTCCATCTGTCTTTTACTCTGTCTCTGTCGGTCTGTCTCTCTTGTTCTCTCTCATGTCTGTCTTTCTGTCTCTCTCTCTTTCTCTCTCTGTCTGTTTCTCTGTCTGTTGGTCTCTCGCTCTTTCTTTGTCTCTCTCTTTTTGTCTTCTGTCTGTCTGTCTGTCTGTTTCTCTGTCTGTCGGTCTGTTTTTCTCTCTCTCTCTCTCTCTCTCTCTCTCTGTCTGTGTGTGTGTGTCTGCCTGTTTCTCTCTCTCTCTCTCTCTGTCTGTTTCTTTGTCTATCTGTCTGTTTCTCTCTCTGCCTGTGTGTGTCTGTCTGTCTGATTCTCTGTTTGTCTGTCTGTTTCTCTCTCTCTGCCTGTGTGTGTGCGTCTGTCTGTCTGTTTCTCTCTCTCTGTCGGTCTGTCTGTTTCTCTGTCTGTCTATCTGTTTCTCTCTCTCTGTCTGTCTCTCTCTCTGTCTGTCTGTTTTTCTCTCTCTTTGTCTGTTTATTTCTCTCTCTGCCTATGTGTGTCTGTCTGTTTCTCTGTCTGTCTGTCTGTCGGTTGACCTCTCTGTCTCTCTTACTTTGTCTCCTGTCTATCTGTATATATGGTGTCTATTTGTCTCTTTCCTCTCTCTCTCTGTCTGTCTGCTGGTCTCTCTCTCTCTCTCTCTCACTTTGTCTCTGTCTTTTTGTCTCATGTCTATCTGTCTATCTGTACATCTTGTGTCTGTCACTTCTCTCTCTCTCTCTCTCTCTCTCTCTCTCTCAGATAGTAGGATTCTGCTTCCTGGCAGTTCCTTCTTCGTGTCCTATTTTGGCCGGAAGTGTGAGATCAGCGTGACGTCTCTGAAGGGCGTAGACGGAGTCACCCTCTCTTCTACTTCTCCCCCTCTTTCTGCTCCGTTGTGCCCTGTTTCCGAGTCGGATCCTGCACCTCTGGATCTCTCTCTGCAGCTGGGTCAGCTGAGCCTCAACCCATCCTGCAGTACACCAAACCGATCTTCCCCCTGCACCCCCCTCACTCGCACCACTCCATGCACACTGAGCACCACGCCCTCCAGCCCGAGCGCCCACTTCCTGTCCGACAGCGCTCTCACTCCTAACCCGGAAACGCCCGATCAGTCCACGCACGAGGGGCCAGAAGCACAGTCCCATGGAGACAGAAAAACCCAGACGCCATCTGCTGGTCGAAACGGGAACGACACCTTCTACTCCGTCTGCAGCTCCACGAGAATCAGCTTCACGCACACCCACATCCAGGACAGTAAGGACCAGGGTCAGGAGAGGTCAAAGGTCACGTACAGTATGATCGGAGGGTTGAGCGCTCAGATGCAGGTGATCAAGGAGACGATCGAGCTGCCGCTGAAACACCCCGAAATCTTCAAGAATTACGGTGAGAAGCACAAATTACATTGAATACATTTTGTAATAGTGCACAGATTTATTATTCCTTATTATACAATTATGCCCATTTTTTTTTCTTTTAATTTTATCTTTATTTTAACATTTTGAACATTTTTTTTTTCAGTTTTCAGTTTATTCATAAAATCTGAACACTATTTTCTAATTATTTTCCATTATTTAAAATAAAAATGATTTCCGGTTGTATCTCTGGCATTTATATTCACATTTGTCATTCTCTGAACCCTCCTACATTCCTTCTGTATTTATTATTAAATTCCATTCACAGTCAAATTTAATGTTATTTTTGGTTAACAATTTAATTAATTTATCTCTTTCATTAACACTAATTATTGAGAAAGTGTTGTTACAGTAGTTCTGTAATAGATCATGTGATGTCTCTCAGGAATCACGCCCCCTAGAGGAGTGCTGCTGTATGGCCCACCTGGCACAGGGAAGACTATGATTGGACGAGCGATAGCCAGTGAGGTTGGAGCGCACATGACTGTCATCAATGGCCCTGAAATAATGAGCAAGTGCGTAAAAAATGGTTTAACCAGTTCACAATTATGTTTCAGTTTTTGATTAGTGTTGGTTAAGTGTTTCGTTCCTGACCAGTCCAAGTCGAGAGCTGTGATGTGCTAACACTTTTTATTCCTCGTCATTCTTATGTTTTGCTCTCTATTTGTATTTAGGTTTTATGGAGAAACCGAAGCACGACTGCGTCAGATATTTGCTGAGGCTGCACAAAGGTAAAAAACTCTTCAACAAATGACCATTTTTACATGAGGAGGGCAGTTCCGTCATGCTGAGTCCTTGATTTGTTTGATTGTGTGTGTGTGTGTGTGTGTGTGTGTGTGTGTGTGTGTGTGTGTGTGTGGTGTTCATCAGGCAGCCAGCGATCATCTTTATCGACGAGCTGGATGCGCTTTGTCCGAGGAGAGAGGGAGCGCAGAACGAGGTGGAGAAACGAGTGGTCGCTTCACTGCTCACCCTCATGGATGGCATTGGATCTGTGAGTCAACTGATCGATGAGCCAGTCAGTTAGCCAACCAGTTATCCAACCAGTCACTTAGTCAACCAGTTATCCAACCAGTCACTTAGCCAACCAACCAGTTACTTAGTCAACCAGCTAACAAACCAGTTACTTAGTCAACCAGTTATCCAACCAGTCAGTTAGCTAGCTACTCTGTTAACCATCCATCCAGTTAAACAACCAGGCAGTTAACCAAACAATCAGTTATCCATCCAGTCACTTAGCCAGCTGTTCAGTTAACCAACCAGCCAGTTAACCAGCTATTCAGTTAGCCAGTCAGTTAACCAACCAGCAATTTAACCAATCAGTCAGTTAGTCAACCAGGCAGTTAACCAACCAGTCAGTCAACCAGGCAGTTAACCAACCAGTCAGTCAACCAGGCAGTTAACCAACCAGTCAGTCAACCAGGCAGTTAACCAAACAGTCAGCCAACCACTCTGTTATCCAACCAATCACTTGACCAACCAATCAGTTAACCAAGCAATCAGTTAGCCAACCAGTTATCCAGCCAGTCAGTAAACCAACCAGCCAGCCACTTATAAAGCCAACCAATCAGTAAGCCAACCAATCAGTAAGCCAACCAATCAGTAAGCCAACCAATCAGTAAGCCAGCCACTCAGTTGGCCGGCCATGAGTGGCAATGGGTTTATATGCTACGCTTATATGCAAACTATATAATCTGTTAGACAAATGGCTCAGTCAGAAATGGCTCAGTCAGAATTGTAAAAAAAAAAAAAAAAATCCTGTATATGATAATATTAAAATAGTGTAAACCTAATATAATTTTTTATATCTATTTTTATCTAAAGACACAGATAATGTGTTTAGTCATTTATAGTCTTGAAGAAGAATCCCTCTGCAAACAACTGTAATCTTTGTGTCTATTTGTGGAAAAAAAGCATTTCACAGTGGACACTTTAAAAGTGTTAATAAAAGTTAATAAAACTAGCCAAGCATTTGATAGCATTTGAAGTTGATCTGGATAAAAGTCTGATTGTCCACTTCAAAAAATGCTAAAGATACCTATGTTTTACTTCAGACCTTGAAAAATACAAGCTTGTGTAGAGTGTTGTGTTTCCCTCACAAGCTGGTCCTACATTAT